>CM062099.1:10187680-10203314 GCA_031163375.1 Conogethes punctiferalis
TCACTGCTCTGCTTCTATTGATTGTAGCGTGATGAAAAGTATACTATAACCTGCCCAGGAGTATGAAAAATAATTGTGCCAACTTTCGTTAATATCTATCCAGTAGTTTTTGTTTCTCTAACGAACAAATCGGTCAAAAACAAGTGTAAGAGAGGTAGGGCATAGCGAATCTTCGCTCGAGTTGAGCTGCCCGTCCGGGGAAGGACCTCCACCCTATAGAATACCGCAGCCAAATAACCTCCGAGTCGTGTTTCTGCCGGTGCGTAGGGTTTCCGGAGCTCATGGGTGGTAAGGGTTGGGCCGGCATGGCAGTGGCAACTGACAGGAACCTAACTGACCAGTTACTTGCCCGTCGTCACAGCGACTTGGGCTTCTCTTTCGCTTTCCATCAGGAGTAGGGGAGCCAATATGTCGAGCTACTATAAAAAAAAGTATACTCACCGCTCATAAAGTTGTAGATCAGAGGATTAATGGCCGAGTTAGCGTAGCAAAGCACGTGGGAGACCAGAGCCAGGAAAGTGACAGCATCAGTCTGCTCCATATCCACCGTATACCTGATGGAAACAAGTCAAACATTTTATTTTTTCGTTCGATTCCAAGTCCTACACTTCGTTAGACGAGAAGCAATATCCACTCCCGAACTTGTTTACCCCGGGGGCGGTCGGCAAATGTAGTTAAAGATCCCTTTTTTTTTAGAGGGGAACGCATTAGGCACCGTCATGCCACCGGGGGGGAGGTGACATGGTGTGTGGGACTCACACCTCCCGAAATAGGAGGGTATACCCACTAAACCCTCCTGTGTCGCCAGTGGGCAGCAAGTTGCAGGGACAACGGCCAATGTCAAAGCATACCGCCGCATCCCTGCATGCCCTGGCCAGCCGCAGGTGACAAGCGGCCGGCACTCCTGGTCCGGGGAGGGCAAATACGCCTACCCCCGGCTTTCGGGGAGCAATAGGGTGCTCCCCAGGCGGACCTCGTGCACCCACCACTAAGTTACGTCCCTATGAGTGGATCGCGCCCCCACACTCACCACTCGAGGCACGAAGGAGAGTTAAGACAAATATATTAGACAACATCCTGCGATAATGTATTTGTGATCGCAGACAACATCACATACATTGCTCTGATCCCAAAGTAAGTAGCTTAAGCACTTGTGTTATGGGTATCAGAACAACGAAGGTACCACAAATAAATACTTAAATACAAATATATATACCCAGACACGGAATAAACACAAGTGTTCATCACACGAATGTTTGTCCCGGGTGGGAATCGAACCCACGACCCTTGGTTCAGAAGGCAGGGGTCACTGCCAATTGAGCCACCGAGCCTGTCTAGTTTGAAACATAGTTGTATCTGAAACACCTGAAGCAAAGCGAGGGCGGGTCGCAAATACATTAATACAAGTAGAACCCTTTAGAAATACTTTCTTTCATTTTTTTCTCTTCCATTTACATTTTAGTGAAACCCGAAATACTCTTACATTAATAACATAAATGGATCTTTAAAAGCTTGATCCGTTTAGGCATTTCTTTTATCCATTCATACAAATGGTAAGGGTCTTTACGAGGATTAAGTGAATACTTTTAGAATAACTACAAAGGGTATAAGGTACCTTTTGCAGTGGTCCAACGAGCGAGAATAGGGCCCTAGTATAAGTAACCAAAAGACGTAGGCATGCTTCTCTTAAAATAATATAATAGTAATCATTATCATCAGCCTATTGTATTCCACTGCTGGACATAGGCCTCTCCAGTTGTTCGCCACTTAGGGCCAACATCTGGAGGATATACCCATAATCGCCACGCTGGGCAGGCGGGTTGGCGATCGCAGGGCGTAGCTTCTCGCTCCGGTGACGCTGCTGCCCGTCATCGGTCTGTGGTATTTAGCTGCGCCTTCATTGTGATGGTTATACCGCCATCAGTCGGTCGCCAGAGCCCCGTTCGTTAGTTAGCAGGATGCACCGCGGGCAGGTGGAGGTGACTTGGAGCGAAAAAAATAGTAGGTCGCCCCCTTACATCCCAACATAACATAATATTTTGTTACATACGTATATACATACATATGTTGGTTGGATGTTATCAATGTTATACTATCATCATGTTATAAAGTTAGATATCTGGATATAATATTCTAGTAACTCGACAGGCTCGGTGGCTCATTTGGTAGTGACCTCTGCCCTCTGAGCCAAGGGTCGTGGGTTCGATTCCCGCACAGTACAAACATTTGTGTTCATGAACATGTCTGTTTGAATTGGTCTGGGTGTTTTCTATGTATAATATGTATTTATTTACAAAAAAAAAGTATCTAAGTAAGTTTATCAGTTGTCTAGTACCCATAGTACAAGCTTCGGCTTAGTTTGGGGCTAGGTGGCGCTGTGTGGCCCAGCGTGGCATGTCTTGGGTTATTTATTTATTTATTATTTATTTACTATAACGGCGGCAGTAATTGGTCAGTTGCCACCGCCATTAATTCATGCCGGCAACCCTAACCACCCACGAGCTCCGATCTTATTGAATCCTCGACACTTTTGTCTCTTTAATACAATTTAGAATTGATCCTCCACACAGAAAAGGGTTTTATACATTTAAGTGTCCTTAATACAATTTAGAATTATAAGATGGGTATGGTACTTTACTTAACTACCATACCCATCTTATATTACTTAAGGGCAGTTATGATAAATATCTTAACTAATATTATAAAGCTGAAGAGTTTGTTTGTTTGTTTGTTTGAACGCGCTAATCTCAGGAACTACTGGTCCGAATTGAAAAATTCTTTTTGTGTTGAATAGACCATTTATCGAGGAAGGCTTTAGGCTATATAACATCACGTTGCAACTATTACGAGCAAAGAAATAATGGAAAATGTAAAAAAAAACGGGGAAAAAATAACTATTCCACGCGGACGAAGTCGCGAGCACAGCTAGTCTTAACTAATATTATAAAGCTGAAGAGTTTGTTTGTTTGTTTGTTTGAACGCGCTAATCTCAGGAACTACTGGTCCGAATTGAAAAATTCTTGTTGTTGAATAGACCATTTATCGAGGAAGGCTTTAGGCTATATAACATCACGTTGCAACTATTACGAGCAAAGAAATAATGGAAAAGGTAAAAAAAAAACGGGGAAAAAATAACTATTCCACGCGGACGAAGTCGCGAGCACAGCTAGTCTTAACTAATATTATAAAGCTGAAGAGTTTGTTTGTTTGTTTGAACGCGCTAATCTCAGGAACTACTGGTCCGAATTGAAAAAATCTTTTTGTGTTGAATAGACCATTTATCGAGGAAGGCTTTAGGCTATATAACATCACGTTGCAACTATTACAAGCAAAGAAATAATGGAAAATGTAAAAAAAAAACGGGGAAAAAATAACTATTCCACGCGGACGAAGTCGCGAGCACAGCTAGTATTAAATAAAATTAAAATCAAACAACATTGCATACATTGCTCCGATCTCAAAGTAAGTCGCATAAGCACTTGTGTTATGGGCATCAGAACAACGAATGTACCACCAATATTTATTTAAATAAAATAAAAAATGTTCTTCAGTATGAACGAGAAATTATTGAATACTAGCTGTGCCGGAGGCGTCGCACGCGTGGATATCGGGTTAAAACAATAACGGACTTCCATAAAATTGTGCTTAAATTTTAGGTTAGACCTCTAGCAATAGGTACATTAGTGACAATCACATTCAATTCCATGCAGTAGTTTTTGCGTGATGCGCGATAAAACATACAGAAAAAATTCTCTCGTTTTCGCTTCCTATCATTGCTTTACTCCTATTGATTGTAGCGTGATGAAAAGTATATTATAACCTGCCCAGGAGTATGTAGAATAATTGCACCAAGTTTAGTTAAAATCCGTTGCGTAGTTTTTGTTTCTATAACGAACATACAGACAGACAGACCAAAATTTTACTGATTGCATTTTTGGCATCAGTATCGATCACTAATCACCCCCTGATAGTTATTTTGAAAATATACTTATTTCATGTACAGAATTGACCTCTCTACAGATTTATTATAAGTATAGACACTGCTGGACATAGGCATCTCCCAATGTTCGCCACCTTGTTCAATCCCGGGCTTCTCGCATCCAGCACTTGCCAGCCGTCCTGCGCAAATCGTCACTCCACCTGGCCTGAAGGTGTCCTACACTACGTTTGCCGAGACGCGGTCTCCTCTCCAGAACTCGTTTACCCCAACGGTTATCGGTTCTGCGGCTGATGTGGCCAGTCCACTGCCACTTCAGCTTACTGATCCGGTGAGCTATGACGGTAACTTATAAGTATAGATGCAACTAACCTGAGTAGGCACAGTAGATGTATCGGAAAGTAGCATACAGCAAATACGATGACCACAGCTACAAGCATTTTAGATGCCTTCCTACGAGACCGTAGTTGAGCTGAAACAGGCAAAATTGCATTTTATATTTGTAGACATAAGGTGCTTTTTAACGTGAAGCGACAGAGGTCATAGGGAATATACTTATGTTAGAAATTGGATGCTAGGGATGGTAATTTAAGAACGGTTATTCTCAACGGTACAAATTAAACTCATATTTATGGTATCCATATAATCTGATAGGAGTTAGTTTACACCATTTGAGCAATAAATTACAGTAGGTATATACCTACGATTCGCTACGCAGGCCATACAGTGCCATCTAGCTTCTAACTAAGCCGAAGTTTGTACTATAGGTAGAGCCTATGGTATTTATTTACAAAAAAAAAGTATCGAAGTAAGTTTTTAGTTGTCTTGTAACCATAGTACAGGCTATCTATCATAAATTATGATTAGATGGCCCACCCCACCCTCTTTCTTTTTGACTACTCTACTATATCCTCTACCCAAAGGTTGCCTGGAAGAGATCGCTTATAGCGATAAGGCCGCATATATTGTACAACAAAATGTCTACTGTACCTAGTTCTATGTAAATTGTTTGGTGTGCAAT
Source organism: Conogethes punctiferalis (assembly GCA_031163375.1). Lineage (NCBI taxonomy): Eukaryota > Metazoa > Arthropoda > Insecta > Lepidoptera > Crambidae > Conogethes > Conogethes punctiferalis. The sequence goes on from CM062099.1 coordinate 10,192,639, forward strand.
AAAGAATATATCTATTTATCTATATCTATCTGTCACCGGAAAATAGCAAGAATCGTAAGTTGATCAATTTCCTAGGTAGTTGATTAACTTTCGGAATATAACAAACTGTAGTTGAAATGCATTATTTAACGCAATGGATTTCAGTTAGTTGATCAATTTACGGTAGCCTGACAGTCATTTAATAATTTACGATTTTGACACAAGTAAAATCGTCCTCAAATGGGCCAATCGTTGCTCAATGTACTATTTAACGGTGCACTATTACCCGTAACTTAATACACTGTTCCGTGATTGGTTGCCGGGATAACGCCACGTGAGCCATTGAACCAATCAACGTTCATCTTACCTTCGTCGGATGATTTTACGGCAAGACCCCGTAAAATGATCAATTTACTAAAATACATACGTTAAATAATAAATTTCAACCGCCGTTTATTATTTTCCGGAAGTTAATCAACTACCTGGGAGATTGATCAACTTACGATTCTTGCTATTTTCCGGTGACATATCTATCAATCATAGTACAGGCTTCGGCTTAGTTTCGTTAACCGCAGACTATGACCAATCAATGAATGGAGAATGTGAATGTATGTGATGTTGTCTGATATACATTAAAAAAAAAACCGGCTAAGTGCGAGTCGGACTCTCGCACGTAGGGTTCCGTACCACTATACAGCTAAATAAATGTTTTTCTTTACGTTTTATTATATTGGAGTTAATTAAATGAAAAAATTAGGTAATTTGATTTATGACGTTTAAAAAAAAACTACTGGCTAGATTTCATTCAAACCAAATTTCGTTAGTAGTTTTCATATTGATACACATGATATATTTTTTTCAGTTTTATCATGCCCATATTTTAGAAGTTACGGGGGGGGGGGGACACTCATTTTACCACTTTGGAAGAGTCTCTCGCGCAAACTATTCAGTTTAGAAAGAAATTATGTTAGTAACCTCAACATCATTTTCAAATACCTATCCTTAGATACCCCACACGTATAGGTTCGATGAAAAAAAAAATTTCAGTTTCAGTTCTATGTATGGGGGATTTTTTTTCTGATTTTATTTTAAAATCTTAATGCGGTTCACAGAATACATCTACGTACCAAATTTCAATAATGTAGCTCTTATAGTTTCGGAATAAATTGGCTGTGACATACGGACGGACAGACAGACAGACAGACAGACATGACGAATCTATAAGGGTCCCGTTTTTGCCATTTTGGCTACGGAACCCTAAAAAAACCATGGAAGTAATAAGTACTACGTATAAATACTTCCATGGGCCAATCACAGTCCGAACGGATGACGTGATATTTGCGTTTCGTTTCACGCGTCTGCCTTACTGCCTCATAAACATGGATATATTACCATGTGGGTTTAGTTTAGCGATAATATGAATGAAGAGCTATCTTCCGTATATTTTATTGACATATAAAATGTTATGAACATTCCTTCACAATGCGTACGCCTGCGGTTACGCATCACACATACAAATTGCTTTTCTACTAAAAATAGTAGATATTGAACTAAAAATAGAAGTGTTACGACCATGTAGATAGTAACTTTACCGATAAAGAATTTATTAATATGTCTCAAAGTTACCTCGAAATGGTGTTATTTCCAAGGTCAAAATATGTATATATGTTACTGTAAAAGCTAAAAGTGCAGTAAATCCTAAGATCTACCAATTCCCAATTGGAAAGGTTTACTTTCAGCAAGAGTAAATATAGGTTGTACCTATTAATTGGTAGGAAATATGAGAGATAGGTACTTCCTAAAACACCAATAATGTATGAAATATTTAGCTGATATAATTGATTTGTCCGAAGCGAATAGTATAAAATAAGTTTCATCCAATAAATGTCTCGATGAAAGTCGTTATATGATATGGATCTTAGACCAAAATTAAGTAGCTAAAGGAAGAATTCATTTGATTTTAAATAGAACAAATAAATATGAGGAAATGATTTTGTCATTTTGTAAATAGAAATAAATTTATTTGCTAAATTTCTCAGTAAATAGAGCCCGGAAGATAATTAATGCTTTATATTTAGCGTCTTTACGAGAAAAAATGGGGCTTTAGAACTTATGAAATTTATAGAATAGGAAATGACACGTGTATTACGAGTAAAACGGCGTTAGTTGTGTATTTTCCTATGAAACTCTGAAACATCATTTTACCAACCTCTCAAAAGAGGTTCGCGCTCCGTCTGATTAAATCTTTTTAAAATGATTTTTATAAAGATTTAATCAGTCAGAGCGCGTGTGGCGGACCACTCTGGGGTTTAGTGGGTATCAGTGAGACACACATAACACAGGTGTCCGGAACATAGAGCCCTGAGGCCCTACTACAAAAAACGAAAACGATCATAACTTTTAAGCTTTCGCGTTGCATAATATAAGAATATATAACTAGCGGGATTTAACGCGCATACCTACCTTTTTAAAAAACCCGACGTTTCGGCCGTGTTACAACGACCGTGGTCACGGGGAGTACTGGTGCAGCGATGTTACTCCGTCTGCTCGTCGGGTTTTTTAAAAAGGTATGCGCGTTAAATCCCGCTAGTTATATACGAAAACGATCGTTCGTTGAACGGATCGCGTATTTTTGCCCCTTAAATCCCACTCATTTGTCCCTCCCGTGTTTTAATTATATCAATTGAAAATCGACGTTGACGAATTTTAGTTCGTATACTTATTCGAACACGGGAGGGACAAATGAGAGGGATTTATGGGGCAAAAATATGCGATCGTTTTCGTTTTTTGTAGTAGGGTCCCTGATGTGTAATGGATACAATGCCTTGTATCCATTACAATGCCAGGCATTTCCGACGAAGAAAGGACGTGAGTTACGCATCCGTAAAAATCTATTGGAAGGCAACGTTTAGCCACAATACCAACAACTCACTACAATATCGCCGGCTTTACTTTGCTTTTCTTATAGGCTTTTGTGCCAGAAATTATTAAATATGAGCCACTTAAGAAGGCGAGGGTGCTATTATTATTATTCCATCCTTTTTACCGACTTAAAAGAAGGAGGACCTTCTTTACGCCTGATGGAAAGCGAAAGAGAAGCCCAAGTCGCTGTAACAACGGGCTAGTAACTGGTCAGTTACCTGTCAGTCGCCACCGCCATGCCAGCTCAACCCTAATCCCCCACAAGCTCCGGAAACCCTACTTACCGGCAGAAACACGACCGGGAGGTCATTTGGTTGCGGTATTCTAAAGGGTGGAGGTCCTCTTATATAGAAGTCTAACTTATAATTCAAGCACCATTTTATGTAAGTCCGTTTGAAACCCGATATACACGCGTGCGACGCCGCCGGCACAGCTAGTCCTCAATATAATAAAATGATCCACTTACTCTGTTCAGCGGGCGCCAGCTTCAATGTATCTGCCTGGCCGGGTATCTTGTTGTTCCTCCACAGAACCTTCACTATTTGGCAGTACGCCACCGTCATAAGCGACAGAGGGATTCTGAAACAAAAAATAAGCTTTTTACCACCACCACGATTACACATTGTATAGCGCGGTCTGAGGGTGTGGCCTGGTGACCTGTAGCACAGGTTTCGCTTTGAAGCCTATTTCAGGCACCAGCCCTCACTATTTGGGCAACAATAATGTAATGTAGGTACGTAATTGTATTCATCTTTAAGCTTACCTAAATTGTGAGGGAAAATAAATATATTTGAATTTGAATATTTGAATAGACTTGTTGCCGTAAAAAATGTAGGTAAGTCCGTCTTTTAGCTTATTCAAAAATAAAAGACGCGTATTTTTTCATTTGTAAATTAGACCAAATATAAAAAAGATATAGCTCGATAAAGTTACGCGTGACGTCACGCCTTGTGGTATTTTGTCGCACGGAGTCACGCCAAAGACTCCCAGTCCTTTCTGATGCCTTGTATCTTTGTTATTTTTTGTTTAAATGAAAAAAAGAAAAATACATGTCCAATACATTTTTATGATCTGACCCGAATGTAGGTAATTATTTTGACACCCAAACGGGATGATTCCCTATAAATATATTGTACATGAAAAAATATATTTTCAAAATAACTATCAGGGGGTGATTAGTAATCGATACTGATGCCAAAAATGAAATTAGTACTAAAATTTTTGTCTGCCTGTATTTTTTTATTATTTTATAGTAGCTCGACATAATGGCTTCCCTACGCCTGATGTTTTTCACCAATGTATTGCTATAGATCCAATTTAAATTTAGGTACCATTTTTTGGAAGTCCGTTATTTATAAAACCCGATATAAACGCGTGCGGCGCCGCTGGCACAGCTAGTTGTAAATATTGTTGTAAGTAAATATTTAAAAATATAGATAAACGGTCATTATGGGATTTAGCAATTAACTTTTACAACGCCTCGTTAAAATGTATGTCCAAATTAAATTAACTGGTCGTATAATAAAAAATAAATCCCTTAAATGTAAAAAACGAAAAGGCAAACAATTTTGTTGTCCAACGGAAATGAAGGGACTTCATTCAACGGAAATTAATTAAGCTACAAGCAATTAATAATGACGCCTTCTCGTAAGTACATAGGGAATGCTGCTGCGCAATCAAATATTTAAGAAGAAGATAACTCATCAGACTATTGCAGTCCACCGCTGGACATAGGCCTCTCGAGTCGTTCGCCACTTATGGCAAACATCTGGAGGATATACTCATAATTGGTTGCCAGCGCCTCGTTTGTTTTTCAGGCAGGATGCACCACGAGCAGGTAAGGTAGGCTTGAAGCGAAAAGATGATAGACTGCCTCATTGTATCCCTTGAGTTAGTAGAGGTATTTGCTATTTATAATATGTAGGTACAATGAATGATCTAAGTTATCAGTTGTTCGGTACCCACGGTTAGAGCTTCGGCTAAATTTAATAAACCCTGTGTAACTTTCTTTATAACAGTTGTGTTATTCTTAACAAAATCCCAAAGCGAAGTTCGTTTACAGTTTATCTCACGTTTCAGTGCATAAATCATTTACCTGTCATGTCCTGTCTTAATTTATTAAGCTTGATAAGATACCGAGTTTATTCGAAAGCAAAACTTTATTTCGGGCAGAGCCCAAATAATGTTTATATAATAAGAATACTTTTAAAACTCTCTACCCAATTTCGACTCGATTCAACTGGCTCGATGGCACATTTGGTAGTGACCTCAGCCTTCTGAGCCAAAGGTCGTGGGTTCGATTTCCGCACAGTACAAATATTTGTGTTCATGAACGCGTCTGTCTGTGTTGGTCTGGGTGTTTTCTATGTATAATATGTATTTATTTTATTTATAAAAAAAGAAGTATCTAGGTATGTTTATCTGTTGTTTAGTACCCATAGCATAAGCTTTGGCTTAGTTTTGGACTAAACGGCGCTGTGTGGCCCAGTGTGGCATGTCATGTGGCATATCTTAGTTTATTTAAAATTATCGCCTTTATCTTATGAATTCCCGTGGCGCATCCAGTTCAATAACAAACGAGGCTCTGGCAACCTACTGGTGGCGGTATAACTAACGCGTATTTAGTGAACGTTCGGTCTAGTTATTCAATTGAATGTCGTCATTCAATGAACGCGCTAGCGATTCAATTGAATAGGAGATTCAACCAGATGACTGCGACATATATAAGTTCACATACAAGTGTTATTGTAATTTGGAAATAAACGTTTTATGATCCATTTTTTAAATTAATGGCGGTGTTTACCTTAAAAGATTGTTACACTTAGTTGTTAAGTAAAATGTTACAGGTATAGTATAGTTTTAGTGTATACAGACACTGCTAAACCTATTAAATAAAAAAATAAATTATTACTATTTTTTCATTAGTAGAAAATTGAATTGAAATCAATACAAAGCAGACGAAAACTAATGCGCTTTAGGGGTACAATACCTACCTAAGTACGATACGGTACAATGAACCCGCCCACCCATATCAGCCCAAATATAATACGTCAGATCTTGTTACAATCCCCTTTGTGGGAGCTTAACAAGCGAAATGTTCTTTATTCCCGGAATACGCAAACTATCCGATTGAAATACCGATTGAAATAGTTAAACCTCACAAAATAGAATTGCCAACCGATTTATTGGCGTCATAATAGGGATGTTTTGGGGGTCAAAATAATAGGGAATATGCATGACTTTTTTTATGGATTTATTGAGATCTTTTATCTTCCAGATACATAAATATCGAAGAATTTTTAAACTATCTTTTCTATTAAGCGAGTTATAAAGCGTTAAAGTTATTGCTTAGACAGAGAGATCCGACGCGGCGGATGACGTCACGTACCGTGAGCGCCGTACTAACTCCATAGAAAAATCTGTTTCGCGAGAGACGGATATAATTATTTACTTTCAACGCAAAATTGATTGAAAAATGCATTTTTCAACCAATCTTTATTTTGTTTTCACTGTTCGTAGTAGATTTTGATCTATTTTACGATAAATTAGTAAATACTTCAGGTATTATTTATACTATTTTTCATGCATATTCCCTATTACATTAGGTATTTAGTCCGTATCTATGTAAACCTCATAAGATAGATGATTTGGTGTACAGATACCATAATAAATGTAAAGCTTACTTAAAACGCGATATTGCAAAATTCCCACGGGAACGGGAGTTATTGGGAAAAAAATTTTGTATGTAAAAATCTAAACACGCAAACGAAATCGCGGGCAAAAGCTAGTTTTAGATCATAAAAATGTATCGGACACGTATTTTTCCGGCTAATTTTAGTGAAATATGCACATTGTTTGATAAACAGCATTCATCAGTGTAGGCATTTATTGTTTCGTTCCTCCGTTTCTTCGAAAGTTTTCAAACATTTTTTTTAGAAGTATTTACTTGTACAAAGCGCTTTGCCTCTACCTACATTGATAGTGGTTGCTAGGATATGGAAAATATTAATAACTAGCTGTGCCGGCGGCGTCGCACTATAAGAAAAAAATAGTCAGCCACTATAAAAAAAAATACTTACGTGTAAATGAAGAGTACTTTCAGGATATGCCAGATGAGTTCGTTCCTGGGAGACCAGGTCGCCGTGCATTGAACCAGGTACTCCAGGTCGAAACGCAGAGGAACTGTCTTGACTGTTTCCAGCACAACCAGGTCTGGACAATCTGTGGAAGAGGCAAGCGTTGACAATGGGGTAATACGATCGAATGAGGTATCAGACATAGGTCTGATTTTGCATATTAGGTACTTCATACAAATCTATACTTATAATAAATCTGTACAGAAGTAAATTCTGTACATAAAATATATTTTCAAAATAACTAACAGGGGGTGATTAGTGATCAATACTGATGCCAAAAATGCAATCAGCAAAATGTTTGTGTGTCTGTCTGTCCTGTTGTATGGTTCGTTGTTCGATTTTAACGAAACTTGGTATGATTATTTTTCATACTCCTGGGCAGGTTATAAGTAGTATACTTTTGTTATGAAACGAAATACTTAAACGCAATAAGTAGGTACATTATTTTTTTAATCGAGAGGCGGCAGACGAGCAAGTGTGATGCCTGATGGTGGATGGAAACTGCAATCGAGTTCTGGGGTCGCTGCCGGCCTTTTAAATATCAATACGCTCGTTTCTCGAAGGTTCTCAAGTCGTAGCTGTTCGGAAAGACTGTCGCAGGACTGCCCACAAAACGAGGCGCGAGGCAAGAAATTCCTCATAAAGCGTACAATCGAGGATCGCCGACCATCGAGATGATAAGGATGGAATTGCAATCGTGTGGTGTGGTGAAGAAACTCAGCTGCAGACAGTAAATCAAACAATTCTCAGAACATATATAGGTAAATAACATTCCCCTACTTAACTACCATACCTATACATGTCCAGTCCATAATAAGTTTATTTGGTAAAGGTCTTCTTACAACTCTTCTTACTTTGGTACATCTACATGACCCAAGGGTTAACGGGGTAGAGAAAACTCCTAGCATTATTTCGCCTTTGTACCATTTTGTGCAATACAAACAAACGTACTGCATCACGTATTGCGTTTGTATATGTCAAACCATGTTCAGATTTCTCAGCCTTCGAATCGAATATATCTTCATTTTGTTTTATAGCATGCATTAATTTTAGCATTGTAAGCGTGTGTATAGGTTAAATTAATTGATAGAAAATATGAGAGGTCCTTCCTAAAACACCAACAATGTATGAAATGTTTAGCTGAAATAATTGATTTATCGCAGCGAAGCGAGGAGCGGGCTGCTAGTGGTAATATAACCCTATACTATGGAATTTAGTTAATAAGGTTATAATAATAATCAGACAAGAAGGGATAACAATGTCACCAACTTTTAATTAACAACGGTAAAGTAACGTAATTTTAAACTTATTACTTATTTAATGAGGCTCTGATTGCAATACCTTTATAATAAAATTCATTAGAATTATCGTGACATTCCGTATTAAGGTTTTGACCTCCGAGAAACCAGATACCATACAATAGAAGAAGTAATTATAATATTATAAACTAGCTGTGCCGGCGGCGTCGCACGCGTGGATGTCGGGTTTCAAAAATAACGGACGTCCATAAAATGGTACTTAAATTTTAAGTTATACTTCTAGCAATACAGTGGTGAAACCGCATTTAATTTCATGTAGCAAGTAGGTTTCGCGTGATGCGCGATGAAACATACAGATAAAAACTTCTCCCGGTTTGGGAAACACTTCCCATTACTGCTCTGCTCCTATTGATTGTAGCGTAATGAAAAATATACTATATCCTGCCCAGGAGTATGAAGAATAATTGTACCAAGTTTCGTCAAAATCCGTCTAGTAGTTTTTTTTCTATAACGAACATACAGACAGACAGACAGACAGACAGACAGACAGACAAAAATTTGACTGATTGCATTTTTGGCATCAGTATCGATCACCAATCATTTTTACTAACACATTTTACCATATAAGAGTCTCTCGCACAAACTATTCAGTTAAAAAAAACTGATGTTGGAAACCTCAAAATTATTTTGAAATACCTATCCATAGATACCCCACACGTATGGGTTTGATGAAAAAACAATTTTTGAGTTTCAGTTCTATGTATGGGGATCCCCAAAAATGATGGGTTTTTAAAAACAGAATAACATCTACGCACCAATTTTTTCAATAATGCAGCTCTTATAGTCTCGGAATAAACTGTCTGTGACATACGGACAGACAGACAGACATGACGAATCTATAAGCGTCCCGTTTTTGCCATTTGGCTACGGAACCCTAAAAAGCAGTCTTTCCCGGTTCCTACCCAATTTCCAGTCTCTTTCTTTCTTCCCATGTTTCCCCTTTAAATAAATAGTTATTTATTCTGCTATTCGACACGAACACAAATCCAACAGATCAAAAACCATAATTTTATCTCTTCCGTCCTCAAGTAGCAAGTTATTGAAAAACCTCGATCTGATTTTCTATATTAAGATTTTCTTTCAACGCAGTACTGTGTTGCGGTTAATATTTTACATCTGCATTAAACATTTATTTCTTCCCGTTAAGGTAAATCCGAAATGGCTTTATTAAATATTCATTTTGTATTTTGTTGTCAAGGAACTTATTTTACGTTTAGAACCTTTATTTTCTGCGGGTAAATTGAAGTAGGTAATCTCATTATTTGGAATTAAATTTATTAGGAAGTGTCAATCATAATTACAACTTCTAAGGCAGGATATTAGTTGTAAACAAGTCTCTAATTGAATTAATGGAATAGAGAAATAGCGAAGAAACCACTTAAAATTATAAGGAGAGCAAAATGTCTCGCTCCACTAACGAAATCTTAGGAACTAAAAGTTCTAAAATCCAGGTTATTTGCATGAGTATTTTTGGGTTTCCATCCAATCTATAAAGATTCGTCATGTCTGCACGCCTATCCGTCCGTATGTCACAGGAACATTTTTTCCGTAACTATAAGGGCTATGGAAACTTGGTAAGAAGATGTATTCGGTGAACCGTATTTAGACTTTCATACAAAAATAAAATTAACGAGAAATTTTTGGGGTTCCCCAATTCTCCATACTTCTTGAAACTTATTTTTTTTTTTCATCAAACCCATAGGTACGTGTGGGGTCCAGTCAAAATAAACTAAAGTTATGATCCCAGTTTGCATTAATTCCCAACAAGCCGGATTTTTGTGCAGGCCTTGAATATGTCATTACAAATGATTTATGTCAAAAGCCCCCATCGATCCCGCTTGTGCGTTGTTTTTTATTCGAGGTCAAAATGTCACAAATAATGAGAGCTATCGAAAAATGGTTCAAACAAAGTTTGTAGATCGTAAAATTGTCTACAAAAAAGGTCTTAACACTTCCCTTCGCCTGATGGAAAGCGAAAGAGAAGCCCAAGTCGCTGTGACAACGGGCAAGTAACTGGTCAGTAAGGTAACCTGTCAGTGGCCACCGCCATGCCGGCCCAACCCCAACCGCCCACGAGCTCCGGAAACCCTACTCACCGGCAGGAACACGACCCGGAGGTCATTTGGCTGCGGTATTCTTTAGGGTGGAGGTCCTTCCCCGGACGGGCAGCTCTATTCGAGCGAAGATTCGCTATGCCCTACCTCTCTTAGTAAACTGTAGTCCCTAATAGTTTGCGCGAGAGACGCTTCCAAAGTGGAAAAATGTCTGTAACAACATCTGCTCACCGCAGATGAAGTAGTAGTTAATGCAATACTTACTG
>CM062099.1:10203414-10264607 GCA_031163375.1 Conogethes punctiferalis
ATTAGTTAAGATTAACCATTGTTATTTGCTACGTTCCGCTACAGATTTTGCAACATTAAATTCAGATGAGCCAAGGGTCGTGGATTTGATTCCCGCACAGTACAATCATTTGTGTTCATGAACATGTTCGTTTGTATTGGTCTGTGTGTTTACTATGTTCAAAATTTGTATTTAAATTTACAAAAAAATCTAAGTAAGTTTATCAGTTGTCAATCACCCATAGTACAAGTTTTGGCTTAGTTTGGGACTAGACGGCGATGTGTGATCCAGCGTGGCACGTCTTAGGTTATTTATCTAAACAATCAGACCAATATAAAGAGAATGGCACATCAGAAGTAGGTGACGGATTTACAAGACTTTGTGGTAAAGAGATTCTTAGGAAAATTAACCCATCGACTGGGATACTACATAAGACCTTATATAGTAGTAATAGATAATTGTCTAGTAGACTAGCTCGGTGGCTCAATGGGTAGTGACCTCTGCCTTCTGAGCCAAGGGTCGTGGGTTCGATCCCCACACATTACAAACATTTGTGTGCATGAACATGTCTGTTTGTATTGGTCTGGGTGTTTTCTATGTATAATATGTATTTATTTACAAAAAAAAATGTATCTAAGTAAGTTATCAGTTGTCTAGTACCTATAGTACAAGCTTCGGCTTAGTTTAGGGCTAGATGGCGCTGTGTGGCCCAGCGTGGCATGTCTTGGGTTATAGTTGTACAAGTTTTGGCTTAGTGTGGAACTAGATGGCGCTGTGTGGGCACGCATGGCATGTCTTGGGTTATTCTCTGCTATCAATAGCCTTAAGATTCTTCTCGAAGGTTTCGGTTAACATAATATTTTAGCTTGTTAATTTTTTTTATTACAGGATTTCAGCAAAACTTATGAATTAAACACCATATCGTCCCTCATTTGGTTAATAAAGAATGTCCTTATATTAACCATGTTCTGTGTTGAATGCGAGAGATTCTACGGTACTATTATGATGGTTGCAAATCAATGTTTACATTTGAAAAACACGGAAGAATGTGGTAACTAGCTCTTAGATTTTTATCGCTTTCATAGTCGGCTACTTTACTCTCCTCTTAGGAATACTCTCTTTACTGAATTTGGACTGCATCAGCCAATATCCTAGGAAACTAGCCGAGTACGCCAAGAGATACTAAGAGAATATAATAGAAAAGAGAGGTAGGGCATACCGTATCGCTCGCTCGAATTGAGCCGCCCGTCCGGGGAAGGACCTCCACCCTATAGAATACCGCAGGCAAATGACCTCCAGGTCGTGTTTCTGTCGGTAAGTAGGGTTTCCGGAGCTCGCGGGGGGCTAGGGCTGGGCCGGCATGGCGGTGTCAACTGACAGGTAACTGACCAGTTACTTGCCCGTTGTCACAGCAACTTGGGCTTCTCTTTCTCTTTCCATCAGGCGTAGGGAAGCCTTTATGTTTAGATACTATAAAAAAAAAATTAAAGTATAGAAGTGTGTGCGCAAATATACCTTGTTGCAATCTCTGTTCTTTCAATCTCCTAATTTTAGGATAAGTATAAGAAATTTTTATTACAATTTGGACAACACAGCAATAAAAAAAATAGACACTTAGGTACGTAAACATTTTGAAATCACAACACAAACATAAGACAGGAAAAAACATACAAAAAAATATACATTAACTTTTATAAGGAACAAAACAAGAATTAAAAATACATAAACAAAACAAAGTTAACCGATAGACCGGACGCAGGATTGTGACGTCCAATGTAAAAGGGCCTCACTCAGCATTGAACCGTGGCCCGCGTAGCGAACCACGGCACTGGTTTTCGATGAACCCTGTCGAGTGAAACCCACGGACGTGTGTTGCTCCTAAAATAATCATAGGTATAAAAAAATATATTATACATACAGACGAATTGAGAACCTCCTCCTTTTTTCGAAATCGGTTAAAAATACTACATACATTATATTTTATTCGAAGAGATGACAAGCGTTTCATAGATTGAATCTTTTATGGATTTTGAGACTAGTGGGTTGATTATATTGATGTTAATAAACCTCTTTTGTTTTACAGAATACCAAAGGCACGTTTGCAAAAACGTTTTCAGGATCAAAGACCTGAGCTTGACCAAGATAACGGTGTGCTCCATAGTCATTGATGCATCGTTGTTACTCAGTTTCGGACAACTAGTCACTACACACTTGATAGTTTTATTACAGTTTGCTTACGAAAAGAATTTCTATAATAGACAAACGTTAGTTAGATAAATGAAGCTATTTTTCGCAACTTGTAAGAAAGCAAGAAGACATTTTTATTGACTTTTTTTTATTACTGTGGGTGGCAAACGGTTACCGCTGCTTTACATTTTTAAATTAGACCAAAAAACTACAAAGATATTATGTAGTTACACGTGACGTGACGCCGTGAGACATTTTGTCGCATGGAGTGACGTCAAACACTCCCACTCCTAAATTTTTATGTCTGTATCTTTGTTATTTTTTGTTTAAATACGAATAAGGAAAAAATACGTGTCCAATATATTTTTGTAACCTAAAATGCGGACTAAATATAATGTAATTATTTGGACCCTGGAAACATCCCTATTACAGTGCCTTAATTGTTACAACAATTGTATACTTTGTCTAGTTCTAAGTCCATTTGTTGATGCAATAAAAAGTATCTATCTATCTGTCTAACTACTGCTCAATATTGAGTTCACTACCTTAACTTTTTATTTTCCCTCCCTTTGTAAAAAACAAGCTATATAGATGATTTGCGCAGGACGGCTGGCAAGTGCTGGATGCAAGAGGCCCAAAATCAATCAAGGTGGCGAACATTAGGAGAGGCCTATGTCCAGCAGTGGACTGACACGGGCTGATGATGATGATGAAAAAACAAAATCATACAGCAAACTTCGTATCGCACACAATAAGAAATCCTAAGCCTTATCTTTATCCCGTTTCCAACCTTGTCTCCGTTGCTATTTCCGATTGCTTCCCCGTCTCCGCCGTCTCCTTTATTCGTTTCCCATTCCCAGGTCTCATTCACAAACCCCATGTACCAATTTTATTCATAAAGCTCAAAAATTGCGAACTTATGCACTATTAGGGATGTAAGGGGCGACTATCATGTTTTCACTCTAAGCCATAACGAACGTGACACTGGCAACCAACTGGTGGCGGTATAACAATCTCAATTGAAGGCGTAGCTAAATACCACAGGCCGATGATGGGCAGCAGCGTCACCGGAGCGAGAAGCTACGCCCTGCGATCGCTAACCCGCCTGCCCAGTGTTTTTTTTTTTATAGTGGCTCGACATAATGGCTTCCCTACGCCTGATGGAAAGCGAAAGAGAAGCCCAAATCGCTGTGACAACCGGCAAGTAACTGGTCAGTTACCTGTCAGTTGCCACCGCCATGCTGGCCCAACCCCAACCCCCCACGAGCTCCGGAAACCCTACTCACCGGCAGAAACACGACTCAGAGGTCATTTGACTGCGGTATTCTATAGGGTGGAGGTCCTTCCCCGGACGGGCGGCTCAATTCGAGCGAAGATTCGCTATGCCCTACCTCTCTTAAGGTGTTTCGATTATGAGCGAAGTCTCCAGAACTCCAGATGTTTGACCAAAGTGATTAACATCTGAAAATTTCTATGTCCAGTAATGGACTGAGATAGACCGCTGATGATGGTAATGATGATGATAATATTGTATTTTTTTATGCAGTATGGATTTGCGCTTGACTGCAATACACCTGATGGTAAGCGATATCACAGTCTAAGATAGAGCGCGCTCACCCATCAAAAACCGGTTCACTCTCGCCTTGAACATCGGAAGATTTTACATCTCGGGGAACAAGGAGCCTGGCAAAGAGTTCCATAACTTGGCCGTTCGTACTATTAATAGAAAGTCAAGTTATCAGAATACATTTTACACAGACCACTATACACCGATGACGGGCAGCAGCGTCACCGGAGCGAGAAGCTACGCCCTGCGATCACCAACTCGCCTGCCCAGCGTGGCGATTATGGGTATATCCTCCAGATGTTTGCCCTAAGTGGCGAACAACCGGAGAGGCCTATGTCCAGCAGTAGACTGCAATAGGCTGATGATGATGATGATGACTATACACATCGTAGAGGAATGTCCTCTGCGTTGTTTTCCTGGAGGTATGCAGGAGCTCCATGAGCTCACTCCTGCCGCGTTAAATGGATACTAATCTTTGAGGACTCGAGCAGAAGTAAGCCTTAAGACATGATGATGAGAATACATTTAAATGAAAATAAATAAAATAAAATAAATTTTATTTAACAACCCTAGCATTACATATTTTTCTTTGATGTGCTCTAATAATTAAGGTTGCGTCCAGAAGAGTCTAATACACAAAGGTTGCTGTGATTTCTACACTAGGCTAGGCCTGTCACGTAGATGATTATCTTATCTTATTTATCACAAGGTTACACTTTCGCGTTGCGCGACCAAAATCAAAAGTAACAATTCAAAATAGGTACAGGTAAGTATGTGAATGTGTAGTGTATGATTCTGTAGGTAGTGTATGAGTGTGTGTGCATGAATGAATGAAATGAATGGTGTTAAAGTACCTTTATATGATTCCACTAGCTGTGCTCGCGACTTCGTCCGCGTGGAATAGTTATTTTTCCCCGTTTTTTTTACATTTTCCATTATTTCTTCGCTTCTATTATTTGTAACGTGATGTTATAGCCTAAAACCTTCCTTGATAAATGGTCTATTCAAAAATAATTTTTCAATTCGGACCAGTGGTTCCTGAGATTAGCGCGTTCAAGCAAACAAACTCTTCAGCTTTATAATATTAGTTATTAAGATAATAAATGATGTTTGAGTCAGTACAGTGTTGCCTGTTAAGCCCTACGATATTTATAGCCTAGATATTTTAATTATAGATAGAAGCCCTAGATATTTTAGTTATGAACATAAGCTAACTGCAGTAATAGTATAGTATAAGTGGTGAGCAGTTGTGCGAAGCTCAGCAGTAAAGTTGCGTCGATCATTACGGAGCAGACTGTCATCTTGGTAAAGTATTGCTTGTTGTTCCGCAAAATATTCTTGCACACTTGCTTCTGCAATTCTGAAAACAAATCAATTCATATACGAGTATATTTATTATTATTTTATTCAGTATTTTTGTATTGTATTCTTTGCAATGTAACTCTGTTTGGAATATTAATCCATCTAATCAGGAGGTGGGCGTTAATAACCGCGACACAGTTTCGCACTATTGCGGATATTATCATACACCGTTGCTACTGTGCTAAATTGTAATGTTCCAATAAATACGTTTATTATTTATTTATTTTATTATTATTTATTCTGGAGAGGCCTATGTCCAGCAGTGGACTGCAATAGGCTGATGATGATGATGATTATGATTATTTATTTACCTCTATTGTCACTAGCGTTCCGCCCTTGTACTCGTATATGCCAAATGACCTCCGGGTCGTGTTTCTGCTGGTGAGTAGGGTCTTCGGAGCTCGTGGGGGGTTAGGGTTGGGCCGGCATGGCAGTGGCAACTGACAGGTAACTAACTAGTTACTTGACAGTTGTCACAGCGACTTGGGCTTCTCTTTCGCTTTCCATCAGGAGTAGGGAAGCCATCATGTCGAGCTACTATAAAATATATATTTAACTAGCTTTGCCCCTATGGCTTCGCCGACATTCATATAAACGTTTATCCCCTATTTTACCCCTTTAGCGGGTGAATTTCGAAAAAATTTTTCTTAGCGGGCGCGTACTTCATAAATGTAACCTGCGTGCAAAATTTTGTTGCCTTTGCTTTAGCGGTTTCGGCTCTGCGTTGCTCGTTCAGTCAGGACATGTTCTTTTATGTATAGAAGATTTTTTGGCCAAAATTGGCCAAGACATTACAGGAAAACATAATACAAACAAAACATTGTTCAGCTTAGGCGGACTTATCCCTTGTAGCGATCTCTTCCAGACAACCTTCAGGTAGAGGAAACCAGTTTAACTAAAGAGTTGGGTATCTTGGTGAGAAAATATCTACTGGCAATGTAAGGCTCAGCTTGGCTATATATTGAGTTATTTATTTCGAATAAAATATATTTCATTAACTTACCCAAAGTTGTGTCCGAGCTTTTCATAAACAAACATTCAATGTTAACTGAAGTGACAGTTGCATATAATTTTTCTACTTCAATGCAATACGCTGTTAAAAGTAAAATGGTCCTAATTAACCAACAGATGGTTAATGAAGTAGCTAGTATGGTTGGTCCCTGTGAAAGAAAGTTAAGGAATGTGAACGTACTAGAAATTATTTTATTTTACTTATTTAAATCTTTATTGCACAAGGAAAGTACAAATGGCGGACTTAATGCCGTGTGGCATTCTCTACCCAGTCAACCATTAGGCGAGCCAGAAATCTATAATGTGGTGCGGTAATAGGCATTCTAACAACTGCTATAATTACATATATCCATCAATATACAAGTAATGCACATACATATATATTTCGTATAATAAATAATATTACATACAAAATACTTAAGATTAAAATATAATAAAATACATATAAATATATATATATATAATAATAAATAATATATTGAGACATAGACAGGTTGTATATGAAAGATTACAGACTTAGACAGTACTACTTAAGAAAAAGGTCACGGATTTATCTCTTAAATGCTACTTTATTACAAGAGGATTTTTTTTTTTTATAGTGGCTCGACATAATGGCTTCCCTACACCTGATGGAAAGCGAAAGAGAAGCCCAAGTCGCTGTGACAACGGGCAAGTAACTGGTCAGTTACCTGTCAGTTGCCACCGCCATGCCGGCCCAACCCAAACCCCCCACGAGCTCCGGAAACCCTACTCACCGGCAGAAACATGACCCAGAGGTCATTTGACTGCGGTATTCTATAGGGTGGAGGTCCTTCCCCGGACGGGCGGCTCAATTCGAGCGAAGATTCGCTATGCCCTACCTCTCTTATTTAGAGCTATCTGGTTTGCTGTCCCAGGACCAGGACCTGCTCGCTCACTGAGCTAATGTCCGTGACTAGGGTTGAGGTCGGGGTGCAGAACACTGGGCACAGCGTGTTTGATTTCAATTTGCCATCGAAACGCAAATATATTAGACAACATCAAATATTAGACAACATCACATACCTACATTGCTCCGATCCCAAAGTAAGTAGCGTAAGCACTTGTGTTATGGGTATCAGAACTACGAAGGTACCACAAATAAATACTTAAATACAAATATTAACACCCAGACACGGAACAAACACAAGTGTTCATCACACGAATGTTTGTCCCGGGTGGGAATCGAACCCACGACCCTTGGTTCAGAAGGCAGGAGTCACTACCAATTGAGCCACCGAGCCAGTCAGAAGCAAAGAATAAGAAGAACTATATTACTTGCACCAAATTGTTTGGTCAATGGAGCCTTATCATCATCACGTACATTGCTCCAATCTCAAAGTAAGTAGCTTGAGCTCTTGTGTTATGGGTATCAGAATAATTAACCTACCACAAAATAAGTACTTAATTAGAAACACAAACACCCACCCAGTTCAACTTTGCCCGCTGGGTGGTTGGAAGCAAGGGATTTTTTTAGTTAATAATTCCGGAACATAATGTCGAAAATACAGAGAATTTTATAATATTTCCAAAACATCTTGAAAATTATAAAAGATATGTGAAAAAGTTGTGGGTACAAGATGAAGAGAACTAAACTAAACTCTAAAGGTTTGGATGAAAAGAGCTGAACCAATTTCCACGTCTAGAAATATATAAAAACAAATCTGTAACAAATGTTTTTACTTACGATGTTTATTGCACTTTCAATTCTTACAAACTCGATCACCATTTGTACAATCATAAGGAAGTTTATAAAAATAGAGCATAAATATGAAAAAACCTGGAAAAAAATAAAACCGGTACGATATTAATAAAACAAAACCACTTGTGATCTTGAGCGTTAAACTATATTTTGCTTCAAGTCAAGAAAAACTTACAAGTTTACAGCGTAAAGCTTTAAGTTAGCAAGCACATTAAAAAGGATACGGAATTATACTTTTTCTTTCCTTTTACTGTTGAAAATAAAAAACAAATGTAATAAATTAAGTGCAGGTGTAAAGTAGCCTAATTTTAGGACAACTTAATTTTAAGGTGGCGTCGCACGCGTGGATATCGGGTTTCAAAAATAACGAACTTCCATAAAATTGTGTCTAAATTTTAAGTTAGACCTAGCAATACATTGGTGAAAACCGCATTCAATTCCATGCAGTAGTTTTTACGTGATGCGCGTTCAAACATACAGATAAAAATTTCTCCCGTTCTCCCAACATTTCCCTTCACTGATCTACTCCTATCGATTGTATCATGATGAAAAGCATACTATAACCTGCCCAAGAGTATGAAGAATAATTGTACCAAGTTTTGTTAAGATCCGTTCAGTAGTTTTTGTTTCTATAACGAACATACAGACCGATAGATAGACGGACAGACAGACAAAAAATTTACTGATTGCATTTTTGGCATCAGTATCGATCACTAATCATCCCCTGATGGTTATTTTGAAAATATATTTAATGCACAGAATTGACCTCTCTACAGATTTATTATAAGTAAAGAAGATTATTGATTGCCCAATAAATTGAAAAAAATCACTTACAGGTATCAAAACAATCTTCTTGTATGCTTCATATGCTTGTGACATGTGATAAAATGCCTTTTCAACTTTTTTCCAATCACTACCTAATTCATTGCCGTTTAACACAAGACCTTTTCCTTTATGTTTCATTTCCGCAAGCCATAATTCAAGGCATTTCTTTATTAACACTACCATTCTGACAGCAAAGGTCATAACCATATCAAATACAAACAAAATGAAGTCAGTGATAATGAACGTGTTTGGATCTATCACGAAGTAAATCAATTCCTGGATCAAAAATGTCATACCAACAAAAAGAAGTAAACACCAATTGCCTATAACAAGGCTGTTAATATTGAATTCGGTAAATCTTAGAGAATTTCTAGCTTCTTGTATATGTAAAATCAAATCCACGTTGCGTTTAGAATTGCTGACATTTACAACAATAACGGATATGTAAACGAAGAATATAACAATGAAACTAGTTTTCATCAGGCAATCAAATGTAAGACTGAAAAAATTCAGTTCTTTTACTCCGTTGTAGTAAATAATGATTAAGAGAGGTATGGCTGCTAATACAGTTATAAGCCCTCTTTTGTAACTGTTAGGTGTGATAAAATTATCGCGTATTCTAAATTTATATTGAACGGCTATGAACAAGCCGAGTTCTAAAGGCCATAAAAAGGCTTGTATGTTTTTGTCTAAGAAATTGTTCGGAAGAAATTCTTGTTGCTCTATTTTAGACACTTTAGTATTATTCTTTCTGTTGACGTCGTCGATAAATGAAGTCATTGTAGAAATGTGACTTTAACATGTTAGTTAATACAAGTTTATTATCTTAGAGGCATTCATATCCAAATTGTATTTTGTAATTAATCAAGCTTCCTTGTCACGGTGTTCAATATGGAAATGGAGCTAGATTGTTTATCTATTTATTTTACCAAAAACTGAACCGAAATTACATGACTACTTAAAATAATGCGGAAGCCACTTATAAACTACCGACTTATAATATTCAAATTATTTAAAGACAATAATAAACAACACATGCTACGCTAGATACACAGCGCTATCTAGCCCCAAACTAAGCCGAAGCTGTACTATGGATACATTAGACAAAATGATGAACTTACTTGGATACTTTTTTTGTAAATATAATATTAATATTATATAGTAAAAATCCAGACCAATACAAACAGACATGTTCATGAACATAAATATTTGTACTGTGCGGGAATCTAACCCTCAGTCCTGGGCTCAGAAGGCAGAGTTCACTACCAAATGAGCCATCGAGCTAGTCAAATATAATAAAAATCAATCTACTAAACTTATAACTTACATAAAACTTAACATCATTGACTGGCTCGATGGCTCACTTGACCTCTAAGGCAAGGGTCATGGGTTCGATTCCCGCATAGTACAAATATTTGTGTTCATAAACATGTCTGTATTGGTCTGGGTTTTTACTATATACTAGCTGTGCCGGCGGCGTCGCACGCGTGTATTATCGGGTTTCAAAAATAACGGACTTCCATAAAATGGTATCTGGACAGACAGACAAAAATTTTACTGATTGCATTTTTGTATCGATCACAAATCACTCCCTGATAGTTATTTTGAAAAAAATATTTCATGTACTGAATTGACCTCTCTATTGACCTCTCTTGTATGTTCGTTATAGAAACAAAAACTACTGGACGGATTTTAACGAAACTTGGTACGATTATTCTTCATACTCCTGGGCAGGTTATAGAATGCTTTTCATCACGCTACAAGCAACAGGAGCAGAGCAGTGACGGAAAGTGTTGGGAAACGGGAGAAATTTTTATGTTTGATCGCGCATCACACGAAAACTACTGCATGGAATTAAATGATGTTTTTACCAATGTATTGCTAGAGGTCTAACTTAAAATTTAGGTACCATTTTATGGAAGTCCGTTATTTTTGAAACCCGATATCCACGCGTGCGACGCCGCCGGCACAGCTAGTGCCTAATAAAGAGACATTCATTATTTGATCGTAGTCAGTGTATCAATTAGCCCGAACGCGCCACATTACAGGAGCCTTCTCCCCCTTATTGCTAAGGCGTAATTTTCTTGGGCGCAAGGGTTGGGATACCTATTGGGACATACTTCAGAGGGACTGGGTGGTGTCTTCCCTGTACTACTGACGACTTGTTCAAAGACATACGGCATCTAATTCCTTCTGGATATGTTATAATTAAAAAAAAAAATTGGACGCAATGGAGCTGCTCAGTTTTTCATGTAAGTATAGACGCTCTTTTTCTTTTTTGGCTAAATAGCCACTAAGTGGTTGACCGTTTAATTGGAAATAGTATTGAAAACAAACAATACGTTCTGTCTTCTATCTATCTATCTTCTTCTATATCTTCTATACTAATAATAAATCTGTAGAGAGGTCAATTCTCTACATGAAATATATTTTTAAAATAATTATCAGAGGGTTCAACAAAAACTACTAAACAGGTTTTAACGAAACTAGGTACAATTATTTTTCATACTCATAGGCACGTTATAGTATACTTTCATCACGCTACGATCAATAGGAGCAGAGTAGTGAAGGAAAATGTTGGAAAAACGGAAGTAATTTTTATCTGCATGTTTGAACGCGCATCACGCAAAAACTTCTGCATGAAATTGAATTCTGTTTTGACCGGTGTATTGCTAGAGATCTAACTTAAAATTTAGGCACCATTTTTTGGAAGTCCGTTATTTTCGAAACCCTATATCTACGCGTGCGACGCCGCTGGCAAAGCTAGTTTGTTTCATAAAAACAAAAATAGAACGTTGAAAAATTATATTTGCTTTTAACTTACTATGCACATAACACCCCGTTTGAGTTCTACTTTACTAATGCTTCTATATTAATAACTTTGAAAGCTCAAAAACGTTTAATAAGATAAACTTACTATTTTAGTCGATCGACTTATATCGTTAACAAATTCTTTGCCCATTATCTGGTAAGTGGTGCAGGACTAAGCTTGTTTTCTAGTCTTAGATTATAAAAGTAGAGCGGAGATAAGTGTAAGATAAGTTATACACGTTACACTTTTAGATTTCTTGTTCCTTTTTAAAATGAATTTGATAGTCGTAACAATTTTAGAAATCTTCAACTTAAATTTATTTTAATTTTTCGCGTTTGTAACATCAACTCAAAAACTGACCACGTCCATACTACTTTTCATCCTCCCTTTTCCGAATAGCAAAAAGAACTACACTTAAACAAATGGCTTTTAGCCAAATTACAAGTAACGATTTGTTTTAACGTCCAGGTTTCGAGGCATGCTCACTTCAGAGAAAAAAACGACCATCATGATAGAAAATTTACTCATAACCAAAAAGAAGAAGATGATAACAAAATTGTGCTTGGCTAACGAATACGTTCCAAACAACTATTTAGAAAATCAAATGCAGTCTGTTTTAAATCCCTTGATTATATCTCAGCATCTGATGTTTCAGTCAAAATACCTGATTCGTGATAATTTTATAACGCCAAACGGACGTCTATACAATTTTGCTGGATTACTCGTGGTAATAATTCTAATAACGTCGCAATATTACGGAATGAAGGCATTCATTGAGAAGGGATACTCGAGCGGATCATTTGATTTAGCTCCGATTTTACAAAACATGACTTGTGCTGTTTGTGTTATTTGCATTTTCACTGATAACGTTTTGAGCGCTGACAATAACGTAAACCTAATTTTGTGCATCCAAGCTGCAAGAAAATCTTTCAGATATTGTCAAAGCAGAATGGATTCTATCACTTTGCTGACAAGGGTGCTTATTGGAGTTTTGTCTTTTCTAACTATTGGCAGCGTAATTGTAGCCACAAATGTTATGAAGTGGAATTTAAGCATTGTACTATCATGCCTTATATACTTTTACTTCGATGCCGCTATCATATATTCCTACGCAGTTTTAATGCTTATCACGAAAAACTTCGAGATGTGGTTGGAAGAAATGAGGATCCGAATTTCGCGAAGCCGATTCACTGACACTACTGATTACAAATTGATAGCAAAGCATTGGTATGAAATGGAAGATTCTTATAAGAACTTGGCTAAGACGTGTTATTTGAGTCAAAAAACATTATCCGTTTCGGTAAGTTGGTATATAATTAATCAGTATCATTTATTTCTCGTCGATTTATTAATACCATGCTCAATTTTTGGCCAACTAATTGATTTCATTAATATAATTATGTACACGTACACAAATCTACTTCATTTGATATATCTACATATTGATGACTTAATAAATAAAATATTTTGAATAATAAATGGGTAAGTACTTAATATTTTGTTACTTGCAGATTTCAACGTATATTTCAAGAATGTTTCTAACTACATTAACAATGTTGCAAAGTGTTATACAGTTTGAAAAAAAAAGTATCAATCTAGTAAGTTTAAAGTTCCATTGATGTTTCTTGAGAGTAATAGATGTTTGCTGCATGCATTTTTTATCAGAAATCATCATCTTCATCATCATTTTCAGACCCACATCTTGATTTCCGCGATGTTTTTATCATTATATATAGTTAAAGAAATGATACTTTTATGTATGATCTCAACAAGATGTCAAAGATTATATGGAGTGCTGAACTTAATTTATAAGGAAAGCGCTGCATGCAAAAAATCTACTTCAAGTAAGTATTTTTACATTGATTTATCATCATCATCATCACCAGCCTATTGCAGTCCACTGCTGGACATAGGCCTCTCCAGGTATTCGCCACTTTGGGCAAACACCTGGAGGTTATACCCATAATACTTATACTGGGCAGGCAGGTTGGTGATCACAGGGCGTAGTTCCTCGTTCCGATGACGCTGCTGCCCGTCAACGTATTTAAATATGCCTTCATATTTAAATACGTTGATGATGGTTATACCGCCACCAGTCGGTTACCAGAGTCTCGTTTGTTATTCAGAAGGATGCACCATGATCAGGTGAAGGTGAATTGGTGCAAAAAGATAATAGGTCGCTCTCATACATCCCTTACATTGATTAGATACTGAATTCTGGAGTGGATACCGCTTCTCGGTAAACCTAGTGTAAGACGCTCTCAGGCCAGGTGGAGTGACGATCTAAGCAAGATAGCTGGCAAGTACTGGATGTGATAAGCCTATGTCCAACAATGAACTGCGGGAGGCTGATGATGATGAAGTACTGAAATTTTAAATTCTCAAGCTGTGTTTTCTATAGTTTCCTTTTTTATTTCACCTCGAATATCGAACCTTTTTGTCTGTAGGTATTTTTAGCCACAATTTCTGTTGAGGGTGGGTGTTAGTGACTGCGACACAGTAATTTGATTAATGCGGCTATTAACGTTCATTGCTATATTGTTTTAATGTTTCTGGTGCCAAATAAAGAATTTATTATTATTTATTTATTTACCTGAAACTGCAGATCAAGAGTCCTCGTTATCAGTATTTTTAATTGTCTTTCAGAAGATCAAAGAAAAGTCTGCAAGAATGTTACGAGGATACACAGGCTTTACCATAAGCTGAATCCATGTAAGATGTTTGTGGTGGACGCAACGCTACCTCTCAAATTCGCTCAGCTGGTCACTACATATCTGATTGTTTTGTTGCAGTTTGCTTATTTAAAGAGTTAGAGTTTAGATTGTAATCAAATTAAAGATTTCGATTGTTCTACTTACAGTTTTTTGTTTTTTTTTCTTCCTTTGTCATTCTCAGTCCAGTTTGTATAAACGTGAGTAGGTATCACTCATAATAATGATGCATGCATACGCTTAAAATTTTAAGAGTTTTGCCTTAGCTCTTGTCGGTGGAGGAATTTCCATTCTTCCCTGAACTCCACCAGCAGTTACAACTACCTGAACAGCATGACATAATTAATGATATTCGTATATAATGCAATAAAAAATCTTTATAATATATCAGACAACATCACATGCATTGCTCTGATCCCCGAGTAAGTAGCATGGGCACTTATGTTAAGTGTATCAGAATATCGAAGGTACCACAAATATAATTACTAAAATTGAAACACAAACACCCAGACGGGAAACAAACAAAAATGTTCATTACATTAATGTTTGTCCATGTGGAAACCGAACCCACAGCCCTTGGTTAAGGAGGTAGTCATTACTACCAAACGAGCCATCAAGCTAGTCACATAGATAGATAGATATTCTTTATTCCACACGAAATAGTCGACTTAAAACTAGATACAAAGACATATCGTAGTACAAATTAGGCGGCCTTATCGCATAAAGCACATAATAAATTTAAGACATTAATTATTTAATATTGTATCAATTATCTTGAAAGCCATTAATAATTTGAATTAGTCAACTAAAATTGTTTGTTGTTTAGTGGATAACAGAAATGAAACCAACCAACTGGTAAGGACTATTTGTAATGAGTGACACAAATACAATTGCTGCTAGCCGACATGTAAATTATACCAAAGGAAGCTCAGATATTTGAACACATTTTAAAATAAGGTTTTCTACTTCACTGTATGTCTTTGCCAGAGTCCATCTTCCCCAATAGATAGTAATAAATCGTCAGATTTTCAAGGCGACAGTGAATCGGTTTTGTTGCGTAAGCGCACTCCATCGTAGGATCTAACGTCGCTTATTATCATTATTATATTACAAGTTATATTTTATCTTATTTCTAGGATTCTCCGTTTATGGGTTTCATTCCGAGATGGGTGGACCATGGAAGGCCACTCTAACGAGTACGAAGCGTGAGATCGCACTGCCACAATAGCGGCGCGAGCGACTCGCCGCCGCATCTATGGCCTTGAGTTTGATGGATCTTAGTGTATAGCCGAAGGAATATGTGTTTACATGTCAATAACTACGACTTTTTGATAGTTGGCCTTCAAAAGAGCGTGGCCTTCCATGGTCCACCCCTTGTTATGTGTGTCATTTGCTAAGGTAGGTTTACCTGGATTGTTTACTAAACCAACCTACATTGTTTTAATCTGCAGGTTTGACACACTTTGCTCAAGCTTTCAACAAGTTAATTGATGTACTGAAGATGAACACAATAAATATGATGATAAAAATATTACCACAAGAATACGTCCCGAACAACTATCTCGATAAGCAAATGCAGATTTTCCTAAACCCTCTTCTTATATCTCAGCATGTAATACTCCAATCGAAATACCTGATTCGAAACAATTTCGTCACACCAAACGGATGTCTATACAATATGGCAGGCTTCTTTGTAGTAATCACTTTCATTGTATCAGAATTTTACACCATGCAAGTCTTCACCGAAAGAGGTTACTACCAGAATTTTTTAAATTTTGCTCCAATTATACAATTCAGTTCTTGTGCCATAAGTTTCATATGCACATTTGCTGATAATTTTCTGAACGCTGACCATAATGTGCGCTTAATTCTGAACATACAAGCAGCTAGAAATAGCTTTAGATATTGTGAATCTACTATGAATGCGATTAATGTTCAAACAAGGATTCTCGTGGGAGTTTCATCGCTTATAACAATTTGTTATCTAATTTTAGTCACTTCTTTAATGAAGTTTAGTTTGAGCGTTTTAATATCGTCTCTCGTTTATTTATACTTCGATGCCGTTATTATATACCCTAATGCCGTTCTAATATTAATGACGAAGAACTTTGAGTTTTGGTTGGATGAAATGAGGATCCGAAATTGGAGAAGTCGTTTCGCTGATGATTCAAAGTTCATAGATAAGCAATGGTTTGAAATGGATGACTCTTATCAGAACTTAGTTAAAGCGCTTCATATAAGCCAGAGAACTTTTTCTGTATCGGTAAGTGCGTATGTAACAAATACCTAATAGGTTTCTTTTTATGAAAGAGGAGGCAAACGGACTGATATAAGCTGATGATGATGAAGATGATGAGGCAAACGGACCTGAAGGTCACCATCCATCACTTATCATCAATCATCAGGTTGATGGTAAGGTATCTTCAGCCCATAGCCGCAACACCAGGCGAGTCACAGGTGCGTTGCGGGTTCTTGAGAAATTTTTCGGCTCGTTTTTTTAAGGACCCTAAGTCGTGTCCATTTGGTAAGGCCGTAGGTGGTAGTTGATTCCAAAGAACAGTTGCAAGATGCAAAAATTTGCGCTCAATTAAAACATACTGTGGAACATTTGAATTTGGCTTCCAAATATCAAAATGACAATGTTTTTTTTATCTTGAATTTTACGTATAATAAGCATAGTAGCCTACCGTTACCTGATGATAAGCGAAAAAAAATCCCAACTCGCTGCGGCGACAGATGAACAACCAAATCGAAATAGTCCATTGCCACCGCCATGCCGGTCTATAAGATTATTCTGGCTATATTAATTCTGGGTATATCCTCGAAGAAACTCGACCGAAGTCACATCATTGGCTGATGAGCGGATAAGGAGAGCAAACCCTTTTCTTTTTTTTTTTTTTTTTTAAGAGGGGAATGCATTAGGCACCTTCATGCCGTCTCCGGGGGGAGGCGGCATGGTGTGTGGGACTCACACCTTCCAAAAGGAAGGGCATACCCACTAAACCCCCCTGTGTCGCCAGTGGGCAGCAAGTTGCAGGGACACGGGTAGCGCCGAAGCATACGGCCATATCCCTGCCTGCCCTGGCCAGCCGCAGATGATAAGCGGCCGGCACTCCTGGTCCGGGGAGGGCAAATACCCCTGCCCCCGGATCCGGGGAGCAATAGAGTGCTCCCCGGGCGGACCTCGTGCAACGGTGTGACTGCACCCACCACACCGTTACGCCCTATGAGTGTATCGCGCCCCCGCACTCACCACTCGGGGCACGAAGGAGAGGCTCAGAGGGCATACGATGCGTTGTATGCCCTCCGGCGACGCCCGGGCCGGGGGCGGCGTAGAGCGGGCGCGTCTACCGCAGCCTCACGCTCTCTTTCCGCCGCCTCCTTCTGCGAGATCACTGTCTCGCAGAATGCGAGCATCGCTCGCCAGGTCTCCTTCGACGCCGTCATCTGCCGCAAGAGTTGCGGCAGGTCGAGGTCCTGTGCGACAGTGACGAGGACGGAGCGCTCATTGGCCCAGGCAGGGCAATGCTGAAGCGTATGCTCTGCCGTGTCCTCCGAGCCACTGTCGCAGTGACGGCATAGAGGATCAGGCTCTCGCCTGATCCTCCATAAGTACCGGCCGAAACATCCATGTCCCGTGAGGACCTGGGTCAGCCGGTACGTCACCACCCCGTGGGGGCGCCGCATCCACTCTTCCAAGATGGGGCCAATGGCCTGAGTGGTGCGGCGCCCCCACGGGGCAGCCTCGAGGCGCTCACGCCATACTGTGAGCGCCTCCGCCTCAACGGCCTCTTTCTGCGCTCCGACTTCGGCGGGCGCTGGCCGGAGGCCCCGCGACCGCTGCTCGGTTCGCCACAGGTAGACTGCGGCGAGTACGGCAGCGTCCAGGTCCCACGGAAGGGACCCGGCAATCGCAGTGGCGGCATCCGCGGATATAGTTCTATATCCGCGGATGGCCCTCAACGCCAGGGGGCGTTGGGCCCTCCACAGCGCGCGGGAAGTCTCCATCGTAATGGCGCCAGCCCAGACCGGCGACCCATAAAGGGCCATCGATCTGAGGACGCCTAGGTAGAGCCGCCGGCACGTTGCAGAGGGCCCCCCCACATTGGGCAGCAGTCCGCTTAATGCGCCCGCTGTCCCCGCCAACTTGGGCCACAGCTTTTCGAAGTGGCCCCTAAACGTCCACCGCCCGTCGAGCCACAATCCCAAATATTTCAGGATTGTGCCGACGGGAATCCGCGCGCCTTCTACCATCACGACAGAGTCGGTGGGAGGCGCGCGCCGAGGCCCATGGAAACATATGGCCTCGGTCTTCTCTAGGGCCACTTTGAGGCCCAAGGCGCGGATCCGGCGGACCACTGCCCCCGCCCCCTCTGAGGCGCGCTGTATGGCCTCGGCGTGGGTTCTCCCTTTGGCCGTCACCAGGGTGTCGTCAGCGTAACAAGTTACGCCGACGCCAGCCGGGAGTCGGCCGCGGAGGACCCAGTCGTAACCGATGTTCCACAGGAGCGGACCAAGAACCGAACCCTGTGGAACACCGCACGACATAGGGTGGGTCTCCACGCCAGTGCGCGCCTCATAGGCTACGCTCCTACCCTCTAGGTAAGAGCGCACCGCCGCCTGCAGGTACTCCGGTACACCATGGTGACGGAGTGCCTGCAGGATACAAGGCCAAGGGAGGGAGTTGAACGCGTTGGCGATGTCAAGAGACACCGCCATCAGAACTCCCCCCTCAGCCACCGCCCGATCCGCCAACCCCTTTACACGGAGGATGGCGTCTACTGTGGACCGTTCGGACCTGAAGCCGTACTGGTACGGCGACAGATCCGGTCCCACTTGTGTCAAGTGCTGGTTGAGGCGGGAAGCAATTAGACGCTCCAAAAGCTTCCCAGCCTCATCCAGCAAGACGATCGGGCGGTATCCCGACGGGGAATCTGCTGGGCGCCCCTCTTTCCTCAACAGGATCAGGCGCCCTATCTTCCACACCGCCGGGAAATGACCCTGGCGTAGCGCCTCAGACGCCAAGCGTCTAAAGCGCTCCTCCAGCCAACCAAGAGCCAGGGCCAGCACCTTGCCCGGTACACCGTCCGGGCCAGGTGCGACGCTCTTTGAGCGTAGCCGCTTCACAGCCACGCTCACCAAGGAGAGCAAACCCTGTTGTAACTCAAATCAGTTAATCACATGTTAAGTAGCTCAAATCTAAAGTGAAAACAATTAATGAAAAGGTAACGAATAATATTTGTTAAGGTAAACGCTCCTATTACGGAGGTATTTCGCAACATTCGAAACTAGGAGACAAAAATAAGCATTTGTAAGTATTTCTAAATGTGCAAAACCACTTCATCGTCAAAAGTGGTTATTATATTTTGTATTTCTATTGATTTTGTGTTTCTTTTGATGTTAGTTTTTATAAAAAAAAATATTTAAATAGCCGAGTCGATTGTTCCTAATTCGGAGGTATAATTTCGGTCAGTACCTATTACGGCGGTAAACGGTTCCTAATTCGGAGGGTCAGAAACAAATAATGTTACGTACATAAAATAATATAAAATATGTGTTAGTAAAGTAAATTGTATGTAATGGAGCGACCTATCACCTTATCGTTCCAAGCCATCCTCACCTGCCCGTGGTGCATCCTGCCGAACAACAAACGAGGCTCTGGCAAACCGACTGGTGGCGGTTAAACCATCACGATAGAAGGCGTAGCTAAAAACCACAGGCCGATGACGGGCAGCAACGTCACCGGAGCAAGAAGCTACGCCCTGCGATCGCCAACCCGCCTGCCCAGCGTGGCGATTATAGGTATGTCCTCCAGAAGTTTGCTTTAGATGGCGAACAACTGGAGAGGCCTATGTCCAGCAGTGGACTGCAATAGGCTGATGATGGTGATGAAAGTAAATTGTAAGGTTTTCATTCATTGATTTTTATAACATTGATTCTCTTTTAATAAAATTTGCAAATATAGCAGGGATGTATGAATCACTTGAATTTTCCTTATTCTCCAGAACCTAGTACCCTCTAAATTCTAACAGTGACGTATTAAAAAAGATCTCGTTGAAACGAATTATTATTACTATATACAATAAACTACTCGTAGTAAGTATAAATGTTACATTTTTGGAAAATAGGTTTTATACCCCGGTTCAAAGTTCAAAAGTAATAATATTTTTTCTAGATACCTAATACAACTTTGGTTTTGATGCAACACTTAACACAACTGTACTATTCTCCATACTATGATGGGAATTCTTCTCTTTAAATAACATTATTTACATACATTGTTAAGTTTTTATCGCTTTTGGTTTTATTAAATAAGAATCCATAAAACATTATAGAAAACTTTTTATTTATTTACTGAACCCTAAAACTTGTAATTTTATATTTTATGAATAGCGCCATATTAGGAACCCATATAACCTAATACGGAGTTACCTGAAAATAACTACCACCGTAATAGGAACACTACTCGTGTTATAATGTTCCTAATTCTGACCCATCAAAATTTCGATAAACAAAAGAGTGTAAATGCATAATCACACGATAACAGTTTTTTGGCTCAGTATGTTAAATTTAAGTCAACAGTTATACAAAATAAACGATTTGTGATCAATTAAAATACACCTTTTTATTTTACCGCTTCTAAGAAACCAACATTTTATGCTCAACAATTTTCATATTTAACTAGATTTCTAAGAAAGATAGCATACCGCAGAATATGGTCCTTAATTTAAGAGATTAATGATTATTTCAATGAAACTTGGAACTAACTCAATAAGTTAATAAATTAAAAGTTATAAACAATTAAACATGTCCAGTATATTTCCTAATTCGGAGGTATACCACCGTATTAGGATCAACCTATAAAATTTGTATCCTTTTACGGTGGTATTTTGTTTCTTATTTTTTTGGGTAAAAATGAGTTTAAAATATGAATTAAACTATTTAAATAGCTGCTGTAATAGTAGGAAAATGCAATAAATAACACACAAACGAACTTGAACAGGTTATTAATACGAAAAACTTAGTTTATAAATATTGGTGTACTTTCATTTGATGTTGCGCGTTTGTATGAAAACCTCTCTCACATCGATGTCGTTACACTAATTGATTGATTTTGTTGTGTTGTATATGTGCTATACTTGCAAAATTCGGTCAACTGATGAAGGAATAGATTTGGAATAAATAGTATACATTTTGGTGCACTTATACTGAATAAAATAGGAATAAAATTCGAAAATAGAAATACCACCGTAATAGGAACCGATTTTGACTACCTCCGTGATAGGGACACTTACCTTACTCGCTAATACGAATACTAAATGTCATTCTTGTTTTTTCCAGATTTCTACTTATATTTCAGGAATGTTTCTAACTACTCTATCGATGTTGCAAAGCGCTATAGAGTTCGAGAAATCCAGTGCTAATTTAGTAAGTACAATTCGGCTTTTAACGACAAAAAATAAGGTTTGTTTTCATTAAAGTTTATGATAGGTAGGGCATAGCGAATTTTCGCTCGAATAAAAAAAAAGCTAAATAAAAATGCTGTCAATTATATTTTATTATTTTCAGGCCAACATCTTAATTTCTGCGATATTTCTTTTATCTTACGTTTGTAAGGAAATGGTATTCCTATGTATGATATCGGCGAAGAGTCAGAGATTGTACGGAGTATTGAATTTAATATGTATAGAATGTGCTGCTTGGGAACAACATAGTTCAAGTGAGATTTTTATTTTTGTCAGACTTCGATATTTTGTGTGTGTGTAAACTAAAAAACTGGTTTAAAAAAAGTATATTATAAAGAAAAAAATTGAATAGTATTGAGCACAAACGAACAAATAATTAAAATACAAACCTAATCGTCTACACAGAATCGAGTCGCAGCAAGAAGAAAACAAAATTAGGCGAATTGAGAACCTCGTCCATTTTTTTAAGTCGGTTAAAAATAAAATTAATTCAATAAACAGGCTGACGTCGTTATTTATAAATAGAATAGAATAGAATAGAATATTCTTGAAACGAAGCAAGGACCGTTTTTCACATACACTATAAACTAACTTTTTCAAAATTTCGAGTTAGCTTTTGAATATTTTTATTAAGAATGAGTGTTGTTTTTTTTAAGCAGAAAAGTAACAAAATGATGTAAATAAAAATACTTTAAATTCTTTTCCAGAAGATCAGAGAAGAGTTTGCAAGAACATTCTCAGGATTCACGGACATTTTGACAAGCTGAAGCCGTGTATGATGTTTGATTTAGACGCATCGTTACCTCTCAAATTCACTCAGCTGGTCACCACATACTTGATAGTTCTGTTGCAGTTCGCTTATTTAAATAATTAATGTTACTTATAGACTCTTCTTGTCAGTCATATCCTCATTACTGAGGATCAACTCGTTCAACTGTCTCCGCCTTTCTCTGTCGAAGTTGCACTCACCGCCAGATAAAATGTGTCTAGGGTAGTGGCTTTCTTCCGAGATGTAATGGAACCTATCACCTTTACGCTTCAAGCAGCTTCAAGTTACTCTCACCTGTCCGCGGTGCATATGAAATTCGAAAAAGTACTGCTTATCGAGCTTTGGCTACATCATAATTCTGAAACTAAGAAATATCGCGGTGATTCGGATAACCCACGACACGATGAAACTAAATTATGTTTTTCGACATCAATCTTTCCGCCACCCTGTATATATTTTAAAGTAAAATTGTTGAGATATATTTATACTAAATACAATAGGTATTAAGTTTAGTTAAACTAAAATCGAGGTTTAATAAATAAAACCAACATTTAAGAATTATGTATCTAATCGGATTTTTATTTATCGATGTCCAAAGACCTCAAGAAAAGGACTTCTATTAGTAGATTTGATCTGGAATTATTATTTTTGATTCCATAAAAAAGTTCAATCGTTGTTTTTTTTTTTGAGTCAAAATCAGAAGACTAACTTCTCAAATTAGGAGTCGAGTCAAGAATGCCTTTAAAGGCATTCTGACTGGAATATTCCAGGACCCTGGATATGGGACAACAGGCGATTGCCCGTGACATCATCATCATCATCATGATTGCCCGTGTGGTTTGCGAATTTAGAATAGGACCACAACATCCCGTGGGTGTCTTAGAGGACAACTAAGGGAATATCTTGAAATGGGCAGCAGCGTTTACCTATGTACCAATAATAACTGCGATCACCGACCCCCTTGCCAAACATAATGACTAAGCCACACCTATTTCCAGCAGTGGACGTTTGAAGGTTGATGTAATGATGATGACTAATTAAATAATAATAAATCCCAAGACATGCCACGCTGGGCCACACACCGCCATCTAGCCCCAAACTAAGCCGAAGCTTGTTCTATGGGTACTAGACAACTGATAAACTTACTTAGATACTTTTTTTGTAAATAAATACATATTATACATAGAAAACACCCAGACCAATTATACAGACATGTTCATGCACACAAATATTTGTACTGTGCGGGGATCGAACCCACGACCCTTGGTTCAGAAAGCAGAGGTCACTACCAAATGAGCCATCGAGCCAGTCAAATATAAATAAATAAATATCAAGACAACATCACATACATTGCCCCGATCCCAAAGTAAGTAGCTTATGCACTTGTGTTATGGGTATCAGAACAACGAAGGTACCACAAATAAATCCTTAGATACAAATATAAACATCCAGACACGGCACAAACACAAATGTTTATCACACGAATGTTGTTTATCACTCATTAGATGATGATAATGATGTAGTCCCGAAACTTAATTAATGTAAAATTATGTGGAAGGAGGGGAATGTTTATTATCATTTACACAATATTAATCATTTCTTGACAATCAATCATTTTGGAGGCTCATAAATATGTTCAATTAGATTACTAACATCGTAAATTGAATAGTTGGTTATATTTACTAATTAATGAGTAACTACATAATATACGTACCATTGTTCTTCTTCCTTGTTCATTGCGTATATTTCAACTATAGGACGTAGAAGCTTTTTATTGCCAATGATTCTTAGCTATTTTTCAGAGGTATTTTTTTTAAGATTAACCAAGAATTAACGAACGAGGTAAGTTACTCTCTTAACAGACCTTCAAGTCTTTTACAAACCAAAGAAGCAGTGTTATAAAGGGCGATAGCGTGATCCATGTGTCAAAAATCCAGAAAAAACATTTGGAGGCTAAATTAAGTATTCATCACTATTAATATTATTGAAATTTGTTTTACAGGTTTGAGACAAACTTGTTCCGAATAAGATTATAACGTTGTGTTTAACTAAATAACATAAGATGACCACAAAATTCCTGTCACAAGAATATGTACCGACCAATTATCTGGACAAGCAAATGCAATCTTTTCTAAATCCTCTTATTATATCCCAGCACATAGTTTTTCAGTCTAAGTTCTTGATTCGGGATAATTTTATTACGCCAAATGGCCGATTATACAACTTTGCAGGATTAATTCTGGTGATCATTTTCATATCATCATTGCTTTTCAGCATGCAAGTTTTGAATCAAAAAGGTTACATCAGTGACCTGTGGGATATAGCGCCACTGTCACAATACATTACTTGCATGTTTTGTATGATTTCAATATTTTCTGATAATATTCTAAATGCTGATAATAATGTACACCTTATATTAAACATACAAGCAGCTAGAAAATCTTTTAGATTTTGCCAAAGTGCTATGAAATCGAGTAATGTGAAGACAAGAGTTATCGTCGCAGTTTTAGCTTTTCTAACAATTAGTAATGTTGTTATAATTGGTGCTTTTATGGATTGGAGTATTAGCGTTGTAGTAGCATGTACCATTTACTTCTACTTCGATACCTCTGTAGTGTATTCTTATAGAATTATAACGTTAATAACGAACCACTTAGACTTTTGGCTAGACGAAATGAGGATTCGAAATTTGAGAACGGTTGAAACAGCTGATTCTGAATTAATGGGAAATGAATGGCGAGAAATGGAAGACTCTTTTCAGAATTTGGCTAAAGCATATTATATGAGCCAGAGAACATTATCAGTTTCGGTAAATTGTTAAGTAATTATGGTGTATGTTAATTTGGTTTTTGTTATTATCTTATTAAACAGCTTTGCATACGATTTCTTTCCTCCTTTTTTGGCGAGATTCACGCGGTTTTGTATTTAATATTAGTTGCATTGACACCAATGTTTAAGACCTTGAGAATTTTAACAGTAGTTTTTAGTTTATATCGTGTAACCAAAAGATCTTTAGAACATTTACTTAATTTATAGATTTGATAATTTGTATTTGTTTCCTATCTGGGTGTTTGAATTTAAGTACCTATAATATTTTTACCTTCGTTGTTATCAGAACACAAGTGCTTAAACTATTTTTTTAAAATCGAAGCAATGTTTGTTATTATTATGTTGTCTGATATTATGTTTATTTATTTCTATGAAACATAACATACCCTGTTTTTTTTCAGATTTCATCGTATATTACAGGAATGTTTGTAAGCTCTATAAGCATGTTGCAGATCATTATAGAAATGGAAGAAAAAAATATGGATCTGGTTAGTTGATTATTAAAATTTTTGTCTGTCTGTATGTTCGCTATAGAAAAAAAAACTGACAGATTTTGACGAAACTTGGTACAATTATTCTTCATACTCCTGGGCAGGTTATAGTATACTTTCATTACGCTACAATCAATAGGAGTAGAGCAGTGTTGGGAAAACGCGAGAAATTTTTATCGGTATGTTTAATCGCGCATCACGTGAAAACTACTGCATGGAATTAAATGCGGTTTTCACCAACTTAAACTTAAAATGTAGGTACCAATGTATGGAAATCCGTTAATTTTGAAACCCAATATCCACGCGTGCGACGCCGCCGGCAGCTGTGCCGGCTACTAGCTGTAGTATGACAATTTTTGTAGTTGAGGGAGGCCTTTTTTCGCACTGCAATAAAAATGTTGAAAGGTGTTGAATTGTCGCCATACCACTTAATTTAATTTATTATATTTCAGGCAACCATCTTAGCTTCAGAAATTATGTCAATGTCATACATTGTTAAAGAAATGATAATTTTATGTATGATGTCAGCAGAAACTCAAAATCTATACAGAGTGATAAATTTAATATTTGTTGAATGCGCTGCACGGATGAAATCTTCTTCAAGTAAGCATTTTGGGCACATCGCACAGTGTACCTAGAGCTTATTTTTTTTGTTATTGTGTTTTTTTTATTATTTTTTGGCTTTGTGTTACTTTGTGTAATTGTGTACCAAATAAAGCCTTTCTTATTCTTTATTCTTATTACCAATTTGGGGAGGCGCTGGACGTCTTGCACTTTCATCATCAGCCTGTAAGCATGCTCTACTAGGCATGAGCCTCCCTCAATGGCAATTATCAATAATTCTTTCTCTCCCCAATTATTGGGCAGATTTACCTTAGTCACCACTCTTTAGAGGTAAACGCTGCTGCCCCTTTTTTATAGTAGCTTGACATAATATCTTCCTTACGCCTGATAGAAAGCGAAAGAGATTCCCAAGTCATTGTGACAACGAGGAAGTAGCTGATCTGCCTGTCAGCTGCCACCGCCATGCTGACCCAACCCTAACCCCCCACGAGCTCCGGAAATCCTACTCACCGGCAGAAACACGACCCGCAGGTCATTTGACTGTGGTATTCTATAGGGTGGAGGTCTTTCACCGGACTGGTGGCTCAATTCGAGTGAAGATTCGCTATGAGTTACCGCTCTCAAACTATTCTGATATTTCCTTGGTCTTGGTAGTTCTACGCAATTCTTGGGATAAGACAAAATGGTTCTATTTTAAATGAGAAACCACATGGACCGCTTTAAAGCAACCTTAATTTCCCGACGACTCATTTTGGTAGTGATCATGTTTCTGCCGGTGACTAGGGTTTCCGGAGCTCGTGGGGGGTTGGGATTGGGCCGGAATGGCGGTGGCAACTGACAGGTAACTGACCAGTTACTTGCCCGTTGTCACAGCGACTTGGGCTTCTCTTTCGGTTTCCATCAGGCGTAGGGAAGCTATTATGTCGAGCCACTATAAAAAAAAAAGATCACTATCTCCCAAAGTTTATGGGTTCGACTCCCATCCAGGACAAATATTCGTGTGATGAACATTTGTATTTCAATCGCGCCCTTACTCGCCACTCACCACTCGAGAAGATGACTTAGTCCTCTCCTTAAATTAAGGAAAATAATTGGGGTAGTACTAAAAGGACCACAAATGGCTTAATAAAAATGCTTAACTTGTATTTCAGGAGATCAAAGGAAAGTTTACAAGAATATTCTCAGAATGCAGAGACTTTTCGACAAACTGAGGCCATGTAGAATGTTCCTTCTGGACGCCAGCTTACCTCTCAAGTTTACAGAGCTGATCACTACATATTTTGTCGTTCTTTTACAGTTTGCCTACTTAAAAAACTAGTTATTAAGATGAATAAAGATGTCAAATATTCTAATTGCGTTTTTTATACTACATTATTGGGAGAGTGTCTTGAGTTTTTTTTTGTAATAGCATGACATAATAGGTGGAAAGCGAGAGAGAAGCCCAAGTCGCTGCGCCAAAGGCCAAGTAACCACCAATGACCTGTCAGTTGCCACCGCCATGCCGTTTTTTAAAGAAGCTTGACAGGCTCGGTGGCTCGTTTGGTAGTGACCTCTGCCCTCTGAGCCAAGGGTCGTGGTTCGATTCCCGCACAGTACAAACATTTGTGTTCATGAACATGTCTGTTTGTATTGGTGTGGGTGTTTTCTATGTATAATATGTATTTATTTACAAAAAAAAATGTATCTAAGTAAGTTTATCAGTTGTCTAGTACCCATAGTACAAGCTTCGGCTTAGTTTGGGGCTAGGTGGCGCTGTGTGGCCCAACGTGGCATGTCTTGGCTTATTTATATTTATTTAATGGCTTCCATACGCCTGATGGAAAGCGAAAGAAAAGTCCAAGTCGCTGTGACAATGGGCAAGTAACTGGTCAGTTACCTGACAGTTGCTACCGCCATGCCGGCCCAACACTAACCCCCCACGAAATTTTAAAGTGGTCCAAACTCGCCTGATGCTAAGCTTCTTTAGAACTTACGATGGAACGCGCTTACTTTGTTTTTGTTTGTAATGTGTTTTACTGTAAGTAATGTCGGGATGTAAGGGAGCGACCCATCATCTTTTCGCTCCAAGCCAACCTCACCTGCCCGTGGTGCATCCTGCCGAACAACGAACGAGGCGCTGGCAAC
The DNA here is from genome assembly GCA_031163375.1 of Conogethes punctiferalis. NCBI lineage: Eukaryota > Metazoa > Arthropoda > Insecta > Lepidoptera > Crambidae > Conogethes > Conogethes punctiferalis. Next base: position 10,231,832 of record CM062099.1, read on the forward strand.
CGACTGGTGGCGGTATAACCATCACAATTAAAGCCGTAGCTATATACCACAGACCGATGACGGGCAGCAGCGTCACCGGAGCGAGAAGCTACGCCCTGCGATCGCCAACCCGCTTGCCCAGCGTGGCGATTATGGCTATATCCTCCAAATGTTGGCCCTAAGTGGCGAACAACTAGAGAGGCCTATGTCCAGCAGTGGACTGCAATAGGCTGATGATGATGATGAAGTAATGTCTGTGTATTTGTGCAATAAAGAGTTTCTATCTATCTATCGGTACACAATTCTCGAAGATATGTGATAGCTAACAAACACACACAAAAAATCAGTCGATTTGAGAACCAAAAAAGGAGTTTTTTTTCGAAGTTAGTTAAAAGTATAAAATTTAATATCTTTGATAGAGATACTATTTCTTCGTGTTACGATTGTCCCCGGTCTCCCCTAATTAGCTTGAACACTTCATTATTGGTTATACATACAATCAATTAAATGTCCCTCTAATTGAAATCGTTAATTAGTTCAAATCGAACCGGCGGCGTGTGAAGGCGTGACTAATTACAAACTGTCATAAAAGGAAATTAAAAGGACAAGGTAGATAAGATAAAAATCATTATTTTTTTTTTTATAATAGCTCGACATAATGGCTTCCCTACGCCTGATGGAAAGCGAAAGAGAAGCCCAAGTCGCTGTGACAACTGGCAAGTAACTGGTTAGTTACCTGTCAGTTGCTACTGCCATGCCGGCCCAACCCATACCCCCCACGAGCTCCGGAGACCCTACTCACCAGCAGAAACACGACCCGGAGGTCATTTGGCTGCGGTATTCTATAGGGTGGAGGTCCTTCCCCGGACGGGCAGCTCAATTCGAGCAAAGATTCGCTATGCCCTACCTCTCTTATTCTTTGGGTTTTGATGGCAAATTAAACCTGCCCTGTGCTTTGCCACCCCGACTGTATGACCTGACACAGACATTCAGCTGGGTGATCAGATCCACACATCATCATCCTAGCCTTTTTTCCCGATTGTCTCAGGGTCGGCTTCCCAAACTGAGAGATTTGGCGAGGGCTAAGCTTTTACACAGAGCGACTGCCATCAGACCTCCGCAACACTTAGGGTAAGCTATACCCCATTCCCAGTTTAGGCGTCAGAGTTATCATCATCTCTGATATGATGTAACGACTGCTATCTGAGTTGGTAAAGATAGCACCCGGGACCAACAGCTTAACGTGCCTTCCGAAGCACGGAGGAAATCGGTGTCAAATTTTGGTCACCCATCATTGGATTGACCGCGCCAATGGTTGCACAACGTTGCGATCATTGTTAAGCGCGGCACCACCGAGCTCCTCAGATCCACACAAGGGTGGTAAAACTGATATAATCATAGATATCACCTGCAGGGGCATTCATTCGTGGCCATTTTAATTTAATTAAAACATTCATTTTGCGCGAGGCACTTTCAACTGACTGGTGGCAGTATAACCATCACAATTAAGGCGTAGGTAAATACCACAGACCGAAGGCCTGTGAAGGGAAGAATCACCGGAGCGAGTAGCCCTGCGATCGCCAACCAGTCTGCACAGCTTGTCGATTATGAGTATATCCTCCAGATGTTAACCCTAAGTGGCGAACAATTGGAAAGCCTATGTCCAGCAGTGGATTGCAATAAGCTGATGATGATACTCATTTTAATAGCGAGTGCCACAGACTGCATTACTTATTTTAACTACGTGATAGGGACGTTCTTCGTTGTATCTCCGACTTAAAATTATTTCAACTCCTAAATTTTTTCTTTCATGTGCAGACTTCTGCAAAGCTTCTCCGAATAATTTCTTTTCTGAGATTTGAATTTGAAGAATAGGTTTGAGACAAACCTGTTCCGAAGAAGAAGATCAATTTCAAGTTGTTTTTAACTTAAGAAAATAAGATGATGACAAAATTCCTTTCACAAGAATACGTCCCGAACAATTATCTAGACAAGCAAATGCAGACTTTCCTACAACCCATGATTGTAGCCCAACATATGATGTTTCAATCGAGATACCTGATTCGCGACAATTTCATAACACCAAACGGGCGACTATACAATTCAGCTGGATTTTTCATAGTGATCACATTCATAATATCACTTTATTTAAGCGCACAAGTGTTTATAGAGAAAGGATTTTTGAGCGGTTCTTTTGAAATAGCTTCGATTGTACAATATGGCATGTGCACTCTTTGCTTAATCAGCTATTTTTTTGATAACGTGGTAAATTCTGATGAAAATGTACGCATAATATTGAACATACAAGCAGCAAGAAAATGTCTCAGATACAGTCAGAGTACGATGGACGCCATTACTATTCGAACGAGAGTCACTAGCGGTATTTTATTAGTGCTAGCAATATGCAATGTAATCATAGTAGCATATTGCACGGATTGGAGCGTAACCGTCATACTATCATGCTCTATATATTTTTACTTCGATGCCGCAGTCATGTATCCCTCAGGAGTTATTATGTTGATGACGAGAAGCTTTGAGTTGTGGCTGGACGAAATGAGGACCCGCAATTTTAAGGGCCGTTTCGTAGACACTGTTGATTCTGAAGTCATAGCAAAACAGTGGCACGAAATGGAAGATTCCTATCAGAAATTGGCTGAAGCTTTCTACGTGTGTCATAAAACATTGTCTGTGCCAGTAAGTTGTTACTAATGAACCATATTACTAGATATTTATTTATTATCTGCTCCTATCAACTTTAGCTAGCAATTTTACAAATAAATCCGTGTAATTAAACCTGTTTCGATATACGGAGCCGAAACGTGGACACTTACGGTGCAGCTGGTACACGAATGAAAGGTTACTCAGCGAACCATGGAAAGGGCTATACTCTTTTTTTTTTATAGTGGCTCGACATAATGGCTTCCCTACGCCTGATGGAAAGCGAAAGAGAAGCCCAAGTCGCTGTGACAACTGGCAAGTAACTGGTCAGTTACCTGTCAGTTGCCACCGCCATGCCGGCCCAATCCTAACCCCCCACGAGCACCGGAAACCCTACACACCGACTGAAACACGACCCAGAGGTCATTTGACTGCGGTATTCTATAGGGTGGAGGTCCTTCCCCGGACGGGCGGCTCAATTCGAGCGAATTCGCTATGCCCTACCTCTCTTGACTTACTCGGCGTTTCTCAGCAGGTTCTGATCCAAAATGAGGTAATTCAATAGCGACCCAAGGTCACCGGATTAGCAAACTGATGTGGCACACAGAACCGATAAATGTTTGGGGTAAGCGAGTTCTATAATGCATACCGCTTTAGTGTAGAATGCACAAGATGGCTGGTAAGTGCTGGATGTGAGAAGCCTAGTATGGAGTAAAGTCGCGAACAATTGGAGAGAGACTTTGGAGAGAGAAACGATTGGCCTATATTCAGCAGTGGACATATTCTATAGTGATGTTTGCAATAGGTTATTTGAAATAGAGTCAGTCAATAGCCATTATGTCGAGCCACTATAAAAAAAAAGAAATTTTGATAGTGTTATAAAATCTTTCTGTGTAGACTTCTTAAAAATACCTATTTGTTTCTTGCAGATTTCAATGTACATTTCGGGAATGTTTGTAGGTACTATAACAATGCTACAAATTGTTATCGAGTTTGAAAAAACAAGTATTGATGTAGTAAGTATTTTGTCCCATCACCTTTTCGCTTCAAGCCACCCTCACCTCCCTGTGGCGCATCCTGCCGAATAACAAACAAGGCCACTGACTGGTGGGGGTAAAACCATGGTTGAAGGCGTAGCTAAATACCACTGGCTGATATCGGCACCAGCGTCACCAGAGCAAGCAGCTACGCCCTGCGATCGCCAACCCGCCTGCCCCTTACGTCCCCGTGCAGATAATATTTAAATAAATGTTAAATTATAAATTCCGATCAAAATTTGTTCTCAGACCACAATCTTAATTTCTGAAACAATGTCTTTGGCGTACATATTCAAGGAAATGGTGCTTTTATGTATAATGTCAGCAAATAGCCAAAGCCTCTATAGAGCATTGAATTTAATCTCTATGGAGTGTGCTGTACACGAAACATTTACTTCAGGTGAGTTTTTTATTTACATCAAAATGCACATCACTCCCGGTTCAGTCATTGTCGATGGATTACCTCGAAATGTTGATAACATAGGTCTACCTTAGCCAGACCTTACAGCTAGGTGGAAACAATTTCAAGAAGGAAATTGATATGAGGATTCAGTGGATAGCATTCCGAAACTTACGTCATGTATTTTTATCGCCTATTCCACAGAGCCTAAAGTCAAAAGTTTTTAATCTTTAACAAGTGCACCTTATGTGTTTATTGATCTATGGTGCCGAGGCGTGGACGCTGAGGGTGGCGCTGGTCCACAAGCTAAAAGTGACTAAGCGACCTATGGTTAGGGTTTTTCTGAGGATAAAATCCTTAACAAATGTGTATTCATTTCTTATTTCTTATGAGTATTCATTATTTCTGGCGTATGCCAGAGACCTAAGGACGGACATAGCTGCGCGATTATGTAAGCTGAAGTGGCAAAGGCTGGTCATGTCTGCCGCAGAACTGATGATCGGTGAAGTAGGAAAGTTCTACAGAGGATACCGCGTACAGGCAAGCGCAGTGTGGGACGCCCCTCAGCTAGATGGAGATGGGCATTATTCACCAGCGTTAGTCGTTAGCATTAGTCGCTCAGCGAGCTATGGAAAGGGCTATGCTCGGTGTCTCTCTGCGGGATCGGATCCGAAATGAGGTGATCCGGCAGAGAACCAAAGTCACCGACATAGCTCATCGGATTAGTAAGCTGAAGTGGCAGTGGGCTGGCAACATCAGCCGCAGAACCGATAACCGTTGGGGTAAACGAGTTCTGGAGTGGAGACCGCGTATCGGCAAACGTAATGTAGGACGCCCTCAGGCCAGGTGGAGTGACGATTCGCGCAGGACGGCTGGCAAGTGCTGGATGCGAGAAGCCCAAAATCGACCTAGGCGAACATTAGGAGAGGCCTATGTCCAGCAGTGGACTGACACGGGCTGATGATGATGATGATGATGATTATTCACCACGCTTGGTAGGTAAGATGATGACAGCACGAGGTTTTATCTGTATCCAGGTGAATGCACCTGCCGGTTTTCTGATATTCCTTAGGAGTCTTCTAGCACGCCTACGGGATGAGGTGGGGTGATTTTAAATCCAGAAACCACACGGAAAATAACAGTGACATTGTTTAAAAGTACTTTATTTGCTTTCCAGGAGATCAGAGAAGACTTTACAAGAATGTTCTGAGGACTCAGAGAAACTTTACCAAGCTTAAACCGTGTAGCATGTTTGTTTTGGATGCGGCTTTGCCTATCAAATTGGCACAGCTGGTCACCACATATCTGATTGTTTTGTTACAATTTGCTTATTTGTAGAATCAAATTAAAATTAAGATAATATATATTCTTTACTGCACTAAATTAAATTAAATTCTAATTATGTCAATTTTATTTATCAACTAGCTGTACCAGTGGCTTCGCACGCGTGAATAGGGTTTCAAAAATAACGGACGTCCATAAAACGGTACCTAAACTTTAAGTTCGACCTCTAGCAATTCATTGGTGAAAACTGCATTCAATTCCATACAGTAGTTTTTGCGTGATGCGCGTTCAAACATAATTATAAGTAGATAAAATTTTCTCCCTTTTTTCCAACACTTCCCTTCACTGCTCTGCTCTGCTCCTATTGAATGTAGCATGATAAAAAGTATACTATAACCTGCCCAGGAGTATGAAGAATAAATTGTAGCAAGTTTCATTAAAATCCGTTGACTAGTTTTTGTTTCTATAACGAACATACAGACAGACAGACAAAAATTTTACTGATTTTTTTTTATTATAGCTCGACATAATGGCTTCCCTACGCCTGATGGGAAGCGAAAGAGAAGCCCAAGTCGCTGTGACAACTGGCAAGTAACTGGTTAGTTACCTGTCAGTTGCCACTGCCATGCCGGCCCAACCCTTACCCCCCACGATCTCCGGAGACCCTACTCACCAGCAGAAACACGACCCGGAGGTCATTTGGCTGCGGTATTCAATAGGGTGGAGGTCCTTCCCCGGACGGGCAGCTCAATTCGAGCTAAGATTCGCTATGCCCTACCTCTCTTGCATTTTTAGCATCAGTATCGACCACTAATCATCCCCTGATAGTTATTCCGAAAATATATTTCATGTACAGAATTGACCTCTTTACAGATTCATTAAAAGTAGGTATAGATAACATCCGCTCATACGGCTGATGTGGCCAGCCCACTTCACCAAACGCCCGCTCTGCTTGCTGACGTCCACGCCACGGCCTTACGTCCATCAATTGAAAAATAGTGATAATTATTATTGATTAATAGCATCACAGTGTTCTCCTACAGGCTTTTAAATTAATTGTTTTGCCCACCCACTAGTTCATTTGTTCCTAGTACCAATATTCATTCTCTTGATAACGAAAAACCATCGCAGGCATTACATTAAGTCTTAGATAGACTTTGTCATTGTGGTGAATTTATTTGTGTGTGTCATCAAAGTGTGTCGAAAATTATGAAAAAACGAAGTTATCTTTACACTAACATTGTAGATAAAAATATTCAATACTTACTGGCACCATTGAACTTTTGTAACGCTTTATATATTCTGTCCAAATATACTATCCGAAATAACTACATATCTCCTAATAAACAATTTTACAACATCATGAGTTTCATATTCACAACAATACTTGCCATAGCATTAATCTACACTCTGTCAGATTACGACAAAAATAAATATACGAGATCTTTAAAAATTTATCCCACTATACAATTTTCGATATGCAACATAGTTCTTCTAAGTCTATCTACTGCTAACGCAGTTAATTCCGAACGTAACGTGACCCTAATTTTGAAAGTACAATCGATCATAAGAAAGTCTATTTGCTTCAGAAAGTATTTTACAAGTCTTCTTATTGGTAACTATTGTGCGGTAATATTAATATTTGCAATATTTTTCTTGTACATATTTTTTCACTGGTTCACGCTGAGAATACATCCGTCACTCGTATTAAACTATTATGTAATGGTACTCTTCGACTTTGAAATGGTTTACGCGATCAGAATGATGAAACTGCTGCGGATAAGCCTAGATTGCTGGTGGTCGGAGACATTTATTAGAAACGAGATAGATCATACGGACTTACAAGCAGTGAAACCAAAGATCCTGTTACATTATTTGAAGGAGATTCAAACCTCAGTAGTGGATATGCAAAAAGCATACTTGGCATATCAAAAAGTGTTTTCGATACCGGTAAGCTAAATGTATTAACAGATTATGTGTAAAATAAAAAATCATTATAGTTCACGAAAAATATTGACGGTTTTGGAGCCTTAGCTTGCATAAAGCCTTGTTTGGAGCATTACGGACGCTTTCGGGTAGTCTGGTCCAGAGAATGACTGCTTTGACGCAAAAAAATTTGGAGGCGAAGATGAGCGGTGTAAAGGAATGGCTAGGAGCGAGGTTCTTGAAGAGCGAGGCGGTCGACTATGTGTCAAACTAAAAAAAATAAAGATAGATATTAAATCAGTATTCAAGATTGTGAAAAATCGAGTAAAGAGTACTTAAAGAATATGAAAAAGATTTGGGTTGTAATCAGAATGCCACAATCAAGATAATCATCCTTTGTCTTCCTCACGTACCTTTAGAGAAACACTATTCTAAATTGGAAGTTAAATTTAATTTTTGCATTTCAGATTGTGACGTACGTTTTCAAGTATTTCTTTTTTTCGATTCTCTTCTTACACATGTGTATTATGTTTGAAGATGTTAACAGCAGTATGACTATGGTAAGTTATGTTGTTTTAATGGCAATCAACCGTTATTCATCGCTTGCCATAAGGGCATATCGTGTGTGCAAGTCTTTTGACAGTTCATGTCTAATTTACCTAAACAATCAACCAAATGCATTATCCTTCCAGAGATAAATAGATATACTTTGCTGCACACTATACAATTGATATAAAACTAAGTATAATGTCAAAGTAAATAATGTCTTTAGTTGTATAATTAGGCGGTTTTACCGCGTTAAGGGATCTCTTGCAGACAACCTTAGGGTGCGTTCACGTCTGACGAATGCGCCGTGAACAGTTGAGGTGAGTTGTAGTCTGAATCAGAAATTGATGATAAATAATATGTTAATATAATAAATGCATAGGTATATAACGTTATGCATATACAATATTATACACTAACCATAAATGGGTGTACATAGTTATTTTATGGAAATTTTGGTTAGGTTAGGAAAAGAAGGTTGATGTGTGCGAATTGCGTCAATATCATCCAAAAAAAAATTACTGTTTTTCCAGGATATAGTGAGATTAGCCCAAACAATGACAGTTATGTGGATGTTAAAAAATGGAGTTTTTATTTGCATTCTCTGCTATGAAAGCCAGAAACTATACTGGTCTTTGGATTCAATACGCGTTGAATGTTCAGCTGCAATTGGGAAAGGAAAACAATTAAGTAAGTAGTTTGGGATTATAGGGCTCCCTGTGGCCCAACGTGACATCATTATCAAAACAAACGTGGCCTCCCCAATGACAGTTGTCAATTGGCGGTATTTGCCTTAGTCACCAAGCTGAGCGGGAGGATGACCGAAGTAGGTTTTATTGCAGTAATACTGAGATGTAAAGGTGCGGCCTACGACTTTTCGCTCCAAACCTCACCTCCTCATCATCTCAATGGTTGGCGATCCTCTACTGTACGCTTTATATGGAACTTCTTGCCTCGCGTATCATACGAATAGCTACGACTTGGGAGCCTTCAAGAAACGAGCGTACTCCTATTTAAAAGGCCGGCAGCGACCCCAGAACCCGATTTGAGTTGCATCACATTTGCTTGGCTGCCGCCTCTTTCATAAAAAAAATCCTTCCCGTGCCGTGGAGCATACTGCCGAATTACAAACGAGGTGCTGGCAATCGGCTAGTGGCGATATAACCATCAGAATTGAAGGCGTAGCTAAATACCATGGACCAATGACGGGCAACAGCGTCACCGGAGCAAGAAGCTACGCCCTGCGATCGCCAAACCACTAAGACAATGCGGCATGTCCCGAGTTTTTTATTGTTTTTCTTTTTTCTTATTTTTCTTATTTTCAGAGAAACAAAGAGAAGTGTACAAAAACATTCTCCGCCTGCTCCGTTACTTCCCCAAGATGGCGCCGTGCGACTTGTTCGTGGTGGACGCGTCTTTACCGTCTAGCTTCGCGCGTTTGGTTGCCACGTACTTGATTGTCATTTTGCAATTTGTTTTTCTTAAATAAAATGTAATTATACGAAAACGAGTGTCAAGTAAAGGTCAAGTAATAGAAACTGGCTATGAATGTAATCAGGACGTTGAAAGTAAAATAATGAATGAGTCAATCTAAAGACTCTGCCACCGGATTTGGTATGTTTTGGTCCAGTTTGGTACCTAGCTACTAACGAGATGAATTGGCAAGAAACACGGCAGTTACTCTTTTCAATGCAAATCTTTCTTAAACAACGATAATTCAGAATCGAATTATGTTATCGTTCAGGAATTTCTTAACTTTGAAATTTTTATGATGAAGGGGCAAGAATAATAATATCAGATTCGATATAAGTCTTGTGTGACTTTTCACATGACGCATAACTAGTACTACCAAATGAAGAAAAGCTATAAATAAAGTCAAGGGAGTTTCTCAAAATTTTCTTCCTAATAACTATAATTTGTTGTCCTTTCATTTATTACGTCACTTTGTTCATGTTTTAGTGTTAATTTGCTCGTGGGGGGTTAGAGTTGGGCCGGCATGGCAGTGGCTACTGACAGGTAACTAACCAGTTACTTGCCAGTTGTCACAGCGACTTGGGCTTCTCTTTGGCTTTCCATCAGACGTAGGGAAGCCATAATGTCGAGCTACTATAAAAAAAATGTTTTATGTAGCTCGACAAAACAAACAACGTGGCCTCCAAAAAAAAAAAAATATTTCTTATTCATTTTTTTGTAATTAACAAGCGCCACATTTCTGGTACATTCCGTAACTTTTAACATAATTGCCTTTTTCTTCCATTTCATTATCAAAACATCAATTTGACGAAGCGTATTGAGATAGTATCAGAACTTAATTTAAGAAATAATGGACAGAAGATAAAAAAGTCACACTTTAATAACACGTCTTGTCCAATCCAAAAAATGTTAAAAGTTGAAACTCAAGAATTTCTTCCCAACAATTTTCTGGATAAAAATATACAAGCCTTTTTATGGCCTTTAGAACTAAGTTTAGTAATAGTAGTCCAAAATAAATTTAGAATACGCGATAGTTTCATCACACCAAACAATTACATGAGAAGCTTTATCTCTATAATAGCAGCCATACCTTTTGGAGTTGTTATGTTCTATAATGGGGTATTATTAGAAGTAACATTTAGTATTATATTTAATGCTATTTTCAAACTTAATTTCCTGGTACTTTTTTATGTATATTTCTCTACGATTATTGTTAACATATACAATTCTAAACGTAACGTCGATTTAGTTCTATACATTCAAGAAGCTAGAAATGCTGTATATTGTGATTTCAAAATTAAAGATCTTGTGACAGGAAATTGGATTTTATTCTGTATTGTATGGGTTACATATTTGCTACAAGAAACAGCATACGTAGTGATGAATCCAAACACATTTGTCTTCACAGATTTCTTATTCCACATATCTGATATGCTTATGGTATTTTCGATTAGAATGCTAGTATTATTAAGAAGAGCTCTTAAAGTATGGTTAGCACAGATGAAAAATGTAAATGAAAAATCATTGATAGAAAATGTTAACAAATTAGGTAATACATGGAAGAATATTGAAAAGGCATTTTATAACATATCAAAGGCGTATGAAGTATATAGAAAGATCACTCATATTCCGGTAAGTGTTACTCTGATAGTTTTTCAAAAGTGAGGAAGCACCGATAAATTCAAGGAACGGTGGCCAGACAAACTTCATACTAAAACTGACTAACATTGACTATGGACCGCAAAGATTGAAAGGACTTGGAGAAGGCCTTTATCCAGCAGTGGGATGATGTGGGCTTAATAAAAATTGTTTTAATGTATTCCTTTACTATACTAGAGTAATTTTTCAGGTATTTTATTATTTGTTGTCGATGTTTGCAAACTTCCTACTAGTTGTACAAATGATGATCGAATTTGACAAAATGGATAGGACAAAATATTTTGTAAGTATCACCTTAAACAAGATAACAGAAAAGTATTATTTAACAGTGACCTCCACGGTATAATAACATGTTAAAATTACTTCACCTAATGTAAGTTAACAGAATATTGGAAACATAGCTAACACATTTCCCAAATTTCTTCAACAGCAAGGAATATTAATCTCTCAAATATTGACAGTGCTTTGGTTAGTCAAGACAGTTATACTTACTTTTCATAATATTTAGCATCGAATGCGAACAATTTTATGCAGCTGTCGCTGCGGTAAACATTGAATGTTTGTTTATGAAAAGCTTGGATACATGTTTTGGTAAGTTTACTTAGGTAATTTAATTATAAATGAACATGTGACTCCCTATGAATGAAATCACCATTCTATCACTTTACACTTAATACTTACCTTGACTGCCTGCCCTTCTTTTGCTAACATCTACTAATCTTTCATCTCATATGATAAATGTTACTCAAAATTAGTGGGTAGGGTAGGTATACAGTTTAAAATCTGATACAGATTTTTCCCAAATATATGTATACCTTTAGCTGCAGGAAACCAGGAAAGGTTTTGTATTTTGACTTGTACTTTTCAGAGTTGCAAAAGCAAGTGTGCAAGAACATTTTGAGGAATAACAACTTGTACTTAACTAAGATGACGGTCTGCTCCGTAGCGGTCGACGGGACTCTACTGATGAGCTTCGGGCATCTACTCACCACTCACACTATCCTTTTACTGCAGTTGGCTTACATTCACAATTAAAATTTATTTGTACCGTCATTATGTTTTTTCATTTCTTTTTCTAAATTTCTTAATGAATTTAAAATCTTTCAAAAAAATCTCTTAGTTTTTTCATTAGTTGATATTATATAAAAGATCTTACATAAAGTTTAAATTTATCAATAGTCGTTTTGTATGCATAAAATATGCAATATTTGATTGCGACAGATGTAGTGTATAGGTCGCCTTCCAATCATCTGACGATTTGCGCAAGATGTCTGGCAACTGCCGGAGGCGAAAAGCCCAGGACAAGGCAAGGGCAAGAGGCATTTGAGCAAAGTGGCGAAACTGGAGAGTCCTTTTTCCAGCAGTGAACTGTGAAAGGTTGATAACGATGATGATGAAAATTTGTAAATGAATTTTAGAAAAAAAATGGTTTAGATTTATTAAAAGGCTTTTAGGATTTGCATTCAATGCATTGAAATACAAATTGCCACGGAGCGATTTTGTAAGGCATCTCCATTCCACGATTCCCGAATCGTAATGGATACCCGTATCCATTCCTTTGACGACGCAAGAATTTGCAAGTTCTGTGTCAGTCCTGGGAGCTCGTAAACTTTTACATTGCAACGGTGCATTGCAGTTTTGTGTACAAGCCCAAATGCATCTACTTTCGTCTCACTAAAAATTTGAAACATATAATATAAAGAATTATTCAAGTTACTGCTAATAAAATGGTATATGAATTAAAATTAATTTTTAAATTTCAATCAGCTAAAATCAATTTAACCTTACTTATTATCTACGAATAACATAATTGTTTTGATAGGTATATAGAAGAACTTTCAACATGATTGCCTATTTCTTCCATTACATTATTAAAAGTTCACTATGACAAGGTTAATAAAATAACTATTAAGTATCAGGATTCAATTTTGGAAATATATTCATAAGATATCGAAGTCGCATTTCAATTACTCGTCTGTCGAAGTTGTGAAGATAAATATTAAAGAGATGACAAAAGTTAAACTTCAAGAATTTCTACCTAATAATTTTCTTGATAAAAATATACAAGCTTTTCTATGGCCCCTAGAACTCTGTCTACTTATAGTAGGTCAAAATAAATTTAGAATACGCGATAATTTTATAACGCCGAATTGTCGTCTAAGGAACTTTTTTTCGATTTTAGCGGCCATACCTTTTGCAGCAGTTCTATACTATAATGGGGCAATCTTGAACGTGGCTTTATTTAGTACTGCGTTTAATATTGTTATCAAAATTAATAACCTAATTTTGTTTTTAGTATATTTCTCTATGATCATTGTCAACATACTGAATTCTAAATGCAACGTAAATTTAATTTTACACATTCAAGAAGCCAGAAGGGCTCTCAAAGTTTGTGACTTTAAAATTAGTGATCTTGTTAAAGGAAATTGGGCCTTAATCTGTTTTGTTTGGGTTGTTTATTTCATGCAAGAATCAGCATACTTTGTAATGGATCCAAACACTTTTTTAGTCAATGACTTTATATTAGTTTTAGCGGATATGGTTATAGTGTTTGCGATTAGAATGTTAGTATTTTTAAAGAGGATTATCCAAGTGTGGCTTGAAGAAATAAAAATTATCAATAAAACAGCTGTGGTAAAAAATGCCGAAGAATTGAATGATCAATGGCGAAACCTTGAAAGAGCATTTTATCATATATCAAAAGCGTATGAAGCGTATAAAAAGATATTTTATATTCCTGTATGTATTATTATGTGACGAGTAGTTTAGGATCCCGCTATACAACCACAACCACCTATCAAATTTTAGTTAAGGGTATGTATAATTGTTTCGGCAGATTTTAATCGATCAAAGTGGAACTGTTGATTTATTTAACGCGTGACAGATTTTAATTTAAGAATTTCAGATCATCAATTACAGTCTACCGAAAAATAATAGTTAAAATGTAAGCATTATGTTACTGTTCACAATCTTTCGACAGTTTACAATCTCGCGAGGTGATCGATTATGCTCTAACGGTGTTTACAATTTTATGGTGATATATTTTTTGCCAAAAGTATTTCATTACTGAAGTAAGTTTCATTAAACAAACATCTCGGTAAAAGTGTTGTATATCGGGATCTTAGATCAAAAGTATTAATTAAATCATTATAAAGTACGAGTATAGTTCTATAGTAGCAGAATATCTTCTAAAAGATTTATAAACATGTGCGTTATTATATTTTCAGGTGTTTTCATTCTTATGTTCTATGTTTGCAAATTTTTTATCAGCTATACAAACGCTGATTGAGTTCGAAGTATATAAAGATACTGAGTATTTTGTAAGTAAGACATTGTTTCTCCTTGATTTCATTCGTATACTATGTCAGTGTTCTATGTCTATATATAGGTACACAGTTTGGATCATATTTTATTTTAGGTACACTAATGTGTAAAAATAAAATTAATATTTTATTATTGACAAGCAAAAATGACATTGTATTTGACACTTCTTGTTTAGCAACTCAAGTAAACCACTCTTTTATTGTTATTTATTATATTTGTATTACAAAATAGCTTCGTAGCACTGCTCCTTTGTTTAAACAATTTGAAACTCCAAAATCAATAGGTGTAATCATGGCAATGATTACATATACTTTGAACTTTTTTACATTTTCTACAGGAAAGAATTTTAGTTGCCGAAATATTGACATTGATTTGGTTGACCAAAACTATATTCCTTTTAACAATGTTTTGCATAGAGTGTGAAAAATTGTATGCAGTTGTCACCGAAGTGAACATTCAATGCTTATTGATGAAAAATTTGGACACTAGTTTAGGTAAGTTAAGTATGTACAGTCCAATTAGTCGATTTAGTTCGCAGCGTCACCAAGAGATGGCGCTGTCCCTAATTACAACGCGCAGGCATTGCGATTTGTAAAATCCCTATATGGTCGGGAATGGTTTTAATAAATGCTCGCTTGTTTATACTTTGGGTGTTTCTTTTGTAAACCTCAGGATTGATTAGTATCCAGGATATTTAGATAGGCGAGACCTTTGATCTTTTACAA
Organism: Conogethes punctiferalis; assembly: GCA_031163375.1. Classification (NCBI taxonomy): domain Eukaryota; kingdom Metazoa; phylum Arthropoda; class Insecta; order Lepidoptera; family Crambidae; genus Conogethes; species Conogethes punctiferalis. The sequence goes on from CM062099.1 coordinate 10,246,843, forward strand.
AGTACTTTAAACAGTTATGACATGTCACATAGATCATCTGAATATAGTAATAGCCAACAACATTCTACCTCTTTATATTTAGCGTCATGGCTACCTGCTTATCTAAGTTAATAGAATATTATGGATGTTTTTAAAGGATATAAATCTGTGATCTCATATGATACAATGTCGCAGTATTTTATGTCTTCCACTAGCTAAAATAATTTCCAATAATTGCTGATAGTGTGGTGTCAATTTGGCAGAAAATTTTAAACTTGAGGCATGATCTATCTCATTGTCATAATTGTTTTTGTGTTTGATTTATGATTTGATTACTTTATTAAATTGCAGTAATATTTTTCAGAATTGCAAAAGCAAGTGTGCAAGAATATTTTGACGAACAATAAGTTATATTTCACCAAGATGACGGTCTGCTCCGTTGTTGTCGACGCGAGTTTACTCATGAGTTTTGGACAACTTCTCACCACTCAGACTATCCTTTTACTGCAGTTGGCTTATATTCAAAATTAATAACGTATAATATAATTAATATTATATTTTAAATGGCCTTCATGGATTTGTGTTTTTTTTCATTTAACTATTATTATATTTATTTTCTTTATTACATAAGATATTATACAATTTAGATTAGTATACTACTGTTCTGCTTGCGATGCTGTAATTTTTTTCGTAAACTTGTTAAGCATGTTTATAAAATTTAACCTTCATATTGGTAATTGTTTTGCTTAATTAAACATTTATTTATTTATTTAAACTTTATTGCACAAAATGGTACAAAAGGCGAACTTAATGCTAGGAGCATTCTCTACCAGTTAACCTTTGGGTCATGCAGAGAGTGGAAATTGTGTGCGGTGAGTGTAGATAGAGAATATAACAATTTAATATATCTAATAATATACATGGATATATTAATAAATAAATATTCAATATATAGCAAATAAAGATAATATAACATATATAAATAAATACTAACATATATATATATATATATATATAACAATATGACTTTTGTTTTAAATGTAATAGAATAAAAGTAGCACTTTGATATTAAACAAGTTTTACTTAAACTATTTTTTATTGATGTTGGTGGCTAGCAAGCGATTTTAAACAGCAAGTAGTGCCCCTTTACTAGCCTTTAGCCATGGTGCTGCTTAACATGAGGAAAAAGATTTCTTTAAGCTACATTTAAACTGTACTTCATAATACGGTTAACTATTATCTAGAATCTGGGGTCACCTCCAGGGGTCATCACTAGTGTATATGTTACTGTAAAAGCTCGAACTGCAGTTAATCCTAAGATCTTCCAGTAAATCCCAAGATCTACCAACTCCCAATCGTAAGTGTCCGAAAATGTTTGCGATTCGAACTTTTACCATCATTCAGTTGGTAAATCTTAAGATTTACATTAATAGAATGGCAAATGTTGAAACGGACCCAAAAAGCATTATACAAATGTAAACACACAGACACAAAACAATCACAAATATATGATTTAGAAGTTAGATGAACACTAACGAATTGTCCCGAGTGGGAATCGAATCCACGACCCTTGATTCAGAAGGCAGGAGTCACTACCAAGTGAGCCATCGAACCAGCCAAATATACCTCTATAATCCTATTAAGACGTAAATAATAATTATTAAGAATTACTCATGTTTTATTCTTAAATCCAACATCTACTAGCTGATAATTGTAAAACCTAGCATTTACTGAATTCGAATGGTAAAATATTATCTTCAGAAATACTTACATTTACCAACTCATGTCGGTAAATCCTAGACTTCCACTAAGAACCTTCCTAAGACTTACACTTAAATGTTAAGATTTACTATACTTTGAGCTTTTACAGTAACAAATATACTAATTTGTGATAGCTGTCTAATAATCTTCTTGCACTTAAATTAAGGGTTAATGAACTTGTCAAGCTAGTGCTAACGGAACGACATAATAACCCAAGACATGCCACGCTGGGCCACAAGGCGCCACCTAGCCCCAAACTAAGCCGAAGCTTGTACTATGGGTACTAGACAACTGATAAACTTACTTAGATACATTTTTTTTTGTAAATAAATACATATTATACATAGAAAACACCCAGACCAATACAAACAGATATGTTCATGAACACAAATGTTTGTACTGTGCGGGCATCGAACCCACGACCCTTGGCTCAGAGGGCAGAGGTCACTACCAAATGAGCCACCGAGCCGATAATGTAAAATTAAATAGCTACATTTTGAATGCATACATTAGTATGAAGTAAATAAATAGCCCATCACTTTTAACATAATTGTCTGCATGTTCCATTACATTAATAAAACATCACTTTGACACAATAATATTACTGGCATTAAAAAACACAATTTCTGAAAATGCTCATAAGATATTAAAGTTTTACTACAATAACACGTTTTATCAAGTCAATAAAAATAATAACAAAATGACTAAAATTAAACTTCAAGAATTTCTTCCCAACAATTTTCTGGATAAAAATATGCAATCTTTTTTATGGCCTCTAGAAATGAGTCTAGTTTTGATAGGTCAAAATAAATATAGAATACGTGACAATTTTATTACACCAAATAGTTACGTGAGGAACATAATTTCTGTATTAGGGGCCATACCTTTCTTAGTTATTATGTGTTATCATGGAAAATCAATAGAAGTGGACACATTTAGTAACACATTTAATGTTCTTGTCAAAATTAATTACACAATTCTTTTTGTAGTTGCATTCTCATTAATATTTGTTAACATACTTAATTCTAAATGCAACGTGAATTTGATTTTGTACATTCAAGAAGCTAGAAATTCTATCCAGTTCCATGACTTCAAAATCATTGATCTTGTGATAGGCAATTGGACTTTATGCTCTACCATTTGGGTAACATATGTGATACAAGAACTGTGTTACTTCGTGATGAACCCATCTATATTTATATTGCTTGATTTTTTATTTCATTTATCTGATATGCTTATGGCATTTGCAATTAGAATGTTGGTATTATTAAAGAGATGCCTTGAAGTGTGTTTAGCAGAAATGAAGATCATGAATGAAAAATCTCTGTTTGGGAATGCTAATGTACTAGATAATCAATGGAAAAACGTTGAACAGGCATTTTATCACATTTCACAAGCTTATGAAGAGTACAAAAAAATTATTTATGTTCCCGTGAGTGTCTCTGAATTTTTTATTGGCTTAAGCGCTTGTTTATAAAAATTGTCTAGTCAAGCCTTCCTCGATAAATGGTCTATTCAACACAAAAAGAATTTATCAATTCGGACCAGTAGTTCCTGAGATTAGCGCGTTCAAACAAACAAAAAAATTCTTCAGCTTTATAATATTAGTTAAGACTAAGATATTGCATTACTAATATAACTACACTGATTATACATTTCAGGTATTTTCCTATTTATGTTCAATGTTCATAATCGCCCTTCTAGTTGTACAAATACTAATTGATTTTGACAGTACGCAAGATAGTAACTATATTGTAAGTAACCATTGTTTCCCATTGATTTCAGTGATTTTTGTGTATGTACCTATTCTTATAACCATTCAGTATGGCAGTTCAACATTTTCTAACATTCATTTACAGGAAGGAATGGTAATCTATGAAACATTGGCAGCACTTTGGTTGTTAAAGACTGTTGTCCTTTTAACAAAACTTTGCGTTGCGTTTGAAAACTTCTATGCGACCGCTGCTGCTGTGAATGTTGAATGTACGGTAACGAAAAAATTGGACACACGTTTCGGTAAGACAGTTACTTTACTTATTTATTTAAACTTTATCGCATAAAATGGTAGTATACAAAAGGCGACCCTCGGGTCATGCTGAGAGCAGATTTGTTATGTCTTATCTATACTATATACTATAATATTATAAAGCTTAAGTTTGTTTGTTTGAACGCGCTAATCTCAGGAACTACTGGTCCGAATTGAAAAATTCTTTTTTTTTTGTTGAATAGACCATTTTATCGAGAAAGGCTTTAGGCTATATAACATCACGCTGCAACTATTAGGAGCGAAGAAATAATGGAAAATGTAAAAGAAAGCGGAGAAAAAATAACTATTCCACGCGGACGAAGTCGCGAGCACAGCTAGTGTAATATAGCTAGCCTACCCGTACCGTACCCGCTTCCGGTCCTGTTTTTGGCCCCTTACTTTAGGGGTGAGAGCCTTCCGCTCCCCCAACAGTTCGGTGATGATGACAAGGCCGTCCTGGCCATCATCGTAGTCATTTAGAAAAAAAAAAAAAAAAAAAAAAAGGCCCCTTACCCGTTTTAGTTCCCGTCCAATCCATTAATCCCAATAAAAGAAAAACAGTTAAGTAGGTATGTTTTATTTTTACCTGTACCTACGTGTAAAATAACAATTAATTGTGCCTAAATTGTGCAACAATTGTATACATTCCCAGTTCTAATATCACCCTAAAAATTAAAATTTTCTATCTTCAAAAATCAACAACTTTCAAAAAATCTACTTTCCTCTGCCTTTTCCTTCTTTCATCAAAGATGAGAGAGAGATGAGATTCCTTTTTTCCTTTAGAGAGTTCCTTTTATCAGATCCGCGTTTAAGCACACGTAATGTAGGACGCCCCGCAACCTGCTGGGCAGATGACCTTATAAGAACTAAGCTAAGCTAGCATTTGCAGGATGGGCGAAGACCGGGATAGAGAAATGTGGCCTACGTTCAGCAGTGGACGGACCAAGGCTGTTGATTAATTGTTTTTTAATTAAGTAGATATCTTCTTTCGTAAAAATAAGTGAGTTTCTAAAATCAAAAAGGTAGGTACATAAATAAATGTAAAAAAATACATAGAACTGAAACTCAAAAGGGTTTTTTTTCTTCAAACTTATACGTGTGGGGTATCTATGGATAGGTATTTGAAAATGATGTTGAGGTTTCTAACAACATTTTTTTCTAAACTGAATAGTTTGCGCGAGAGAGTCTTCCAAAGTGTCCCCCCCCCCCCCCGTAACTTCTAAAATATGGGCATGATAAAACTAAAAAAAATAATATGTGATGTGTATTACTATAAAAACTACTAACAAAATTTGGTTTGAATGAAATCTAGACAGTAGTTTTTTTTAAACGTCATAAATCAAATTACCTAATTGTTTCATTCAATCAGTGGTACGGACTTGGCCGGTTTTTTTTTTCAGAATTACAGAAGCAAGTGAGCAAGAACATTTTGCGGAACAGTAACTTGTACTTCACAAAGATGACGGTCTGCTCCATTGAGGTCGACGTTACTTTACTGCTGAGTTTTGGAGAACTGATCACCACTCATACTATCCTTCTACTTCAAATAGCTTTCCTTTAAATAAAATGTTTTTGGAACTGACTTGTTTATAATTTTATTCTCATTTGGGGGGATTTGTTTTCGTCTTAGTGGGATGTAACCTATCATCTTTTCGCTCCAAGCCAACCTCAGCTACCCGTGGTGCATCCTACCGAATAACAAAAGAGGTGCTGGCAACCGACTGGTGGCGGTATAACCATCACAATTGAAGGCGTAGCTAAATACCACAGGCCGATGACCCGCCTGCCCAGCGTGGCGATTATGGGATGATGATAATTTCTATATTAATCAATTTTAAACGTATGGCGCCGGCGCCAGCCCTCTCCTGGCCGAAATTCGGCCACAATGACCATTCTCCAAGCAGACCAGGCAAGTACGCGCGAGATATTGAAGTCAAGTCAAGTCAAATCAAAATACCTTTATTCACATAAACTTAAAATAAGCACTTATGAATCGTCAAGTAAAAAATAATGTAAAAATATAAAAGGTAATGTAAGAATGTGAATAAAAGCAATTTAAAAGAAGCTACCGCCGTGTTCGGAAGGTAGATTTCTACCGAGAAGAAACGGCAAGAAACTCGGTAGTTACTCTTTTTAAATCGCCAATTGTTACATGGTTTGGTATTACAACATTTTTTAATATTTTAAAGTTACACAATGCAAAATAAAAGTTGAGTCTATACAATGCAAAGTTTACTACGAAGCAGCAGTCCAGGAGATGTCGTCGTTGAGGAAATCTTCTACTCTATAATAGCCCCCTTTTATAAGTAAGGACTTCATGTATGATTTGAATTTGTGAATGGGCAGTTCAACAATATGTTCCGGTAACCTGTTGAACATTTTGATACCCAATCCTACAAACGACCCACTCACCTTACTCAGCCTCAGACGTGGAACGGCAAGCTTGTGCTTATTTCTAGTGTTTAAATTATGAAGTGTACATGTTTATGCCCATACACAAGTGCATTACGTGCACTGTGTATGGGCATAAACTGTGGGCACTCTGTTTGAAATAATGAGAATTCATAGTAGTAACTAGGTAGGTACGTAGGTAAGCACCATTTTTGATACCGTAAAATTACTAATTGACTCAAAAAAGTGCGGACGCGACATATCAATCTGATGACTGCTGACCCCAGTGGCGGTAGGATTCAATGTAGAAAACAAACTTTTTTGGATAACTCGAATAATTCAGGGAGACGTCGCTCTGGATTAGTCATCACCAGAGAACTTGCAGTTAAGAGAACCATAGCTTAAGACCAGGTGATTCCTGAACAATGGGCCGCGGCTTCCAATGGCCAACCAGAGGCCAACATGATGTACCTACATTGTGTTTGTCCTGTGTCAACCTATGTTCAGATTTCTCAGCACTCGAATCGAATACTTATATCTTCATCGTCTTTTGAGCATCCATTTGTAAGCGCGTGTAATAAAATAAGAAACAAAGACGTACGTCCATTATATAATGAGTGAGTAAGCTCTTCATGACAAACCGATGTTCACGCAGGCAAGGCCGCGGGCAGCAGCTAGTTAAATATATTTTCAAAATAACTATCAGGGGGTGATTAGTGATCGATACTGATGCCAAAAATGCAATCAGTGAAATTTTTGTCTGTATGTCTGTCTGTATGTTCGCTATAGAAAAAAAAACTACTAGACGGATTTTAACGAAACTTGGTACGATTATTCATCATACTCCTGGACAGGTTATAGTATACTTTTCATCACGCTACAATCAATAGGAGCAGAGCAGTGACGGGAAGCGTTGGGAAAACGGGAGAAATTTTTATCTGTATGTTTGAACGCGCATTACGCGCAAACTACTACATGGAATTAAATGATGTTTTCACCAATGTATTGCTAGAGGTCTAACTTAAAATTTAGGTACCGTTTTATGGAAGTCTGTTATTTTTGAAACCCAATATCCACGCGTGCGACGCCGCCGGCACAGCTAGTAGTAGAATATTACATGTCCTGTTGCTTTTAAGGGTGGGAGCCTTCCGCTCCCCCGATAGTCCGGTGATGATGACAAGCCCTGGCCATCATCGTAGAAAAAAAAGCATGTGATGATGATGATGATGACCTGTTAGTGATGGTAATGCACAACTTGTCACTAGTCGATAAGTAATCATTCCTTCAAATTAATCATTTTGAAAGTTCATAAATATTTTCAATTAGTTATATGTAACTAATATTACCTATTAAGTGGATAGCTCAATTCATCAAACAACCCGGAGTTAGTGGCTCGCGATTCGCATAACACTACGGTAAATCTATTTATTATTACGTAAAATTGAACAGTTCATTTTGGGTATAATTTGATTAAAATGATTTCTCATAGACTAAATTTTGCAAATTTTGGGATGTAAGGGAGCGACCTATCACCTTTTCGCTCCAAGCCTCTCTAAACACTTGACATTGGCGAAAAATCCGCGTTAACTCTATACGCGTGATAGAGTCCATGTACAAAAAAAAGATAAGTACATGTCGCTCATAATTATTTTCAAATACAATTTTTTGTGCAGGTTTAGGAAAGAGAAAGACGATAATTTAATCAAAATGTTGTATCAGACTGAAAGAAAGAAAACAATGACAATATTCCTGTCACAAGAATATGTACCAAAAAATTATCTGGACAAACAAATACAAGCTTTCCTAAGGCCTGTGATTACATCTCAGCATGTGATGTTTCAATCGAGATACCTGATTCGGGATAATTTCATCACGCCAAACGGACGATTGTACAATATAGCGGGATTTCTTGCGGCGATCGGTTTTATTGCAACACTATATTACAGCATGCATGTTTTCATTGACCAAGGTTTCTTGAGCGGATTCTTCGACTTAGCCCCGGTTATACAATACGGCATGTGCGCTGTATTTATAATTTCTCTATTTGCTGATAACATACGAAATGCTGACAATAATGTAAATCTAATATTGAGCATACAAACAGCAAGAAATTCTTTCAGATTTTGTGACAGAAATATGAATTCTACGACAGTGCAGATAAAAGTTCTCGTTGTAGGTCTTTGGTTTCTAGCGACTTGCAATGTGATTGCTGTTGCTAACGTAATGGAGTGGAATATAAGCGTTATAGTATCATGTCTAATTTATTATTATTTCGATGCATCTATCATTTATTCCACAATAGTTATAATGTTGATGACGAAAAACTTCGAGTTTTGGTTGGAAGAATTGAGAATCCGCCATTGGAAAAGCCGATTCATTGATACTGTTAGTTCTGACCTGATAGTGAAACACTGGCATGAAATGGATGATTCTTTTCAGAATTTGGCTAAAGCGTTTTATGTGAGTCAAGGAACATTTTCTGTGCCGGTAAGTTGGTTTTGAATAATTTGGGAAATTATTCCATTCAGTATTCTATCAGTAGACTGTGAGAGGCTGATGATGATAATTGAATGAATGAAAAAATTTATTTACCTTAAGAAATATACAGGATACCTACAAAGTATAGGCTACATAAATATAGTTTTCTTACACACTAAGAACAGAACTTTGTTAGGTACCTATAGCCAAAACAATTACTCATGTAACTTAGCTGAGGCTATAAATAGTTATGTTATGTGACAATAATGGAGAAAATCAGCCGTAAAACTGCAGATTTTATTTGAAATGTGTTTGGGTACCCAAGTATGATTCTATCCTAGAGCTGCCAAATACAGTGATGATACATCCAATACTTTACTTGTTTACCTACATTACAGAAAGCAAACTCTGATGTGCAGTTATTATATTTCTTGCAGATTTCATCGTATATTACAGGAATGTTTGTAAGTTCATTAACAATGTTGCAAATCTTTATAGAATTTGAGGCGACAAGTAAAGATATTGTAAGTATGTAGCTTTGCATAGAATATGTATTTGCGTGTATCTGTAGGCCGCGTTTTATTTTTAATTAGCTGTGCTCGCGACTTCGACCGCGTGGAATAGTTATTTTTTCCCCGTTTTTTTTTTACATTTTCCATTATTTCTTCGCTCCTAATAGCTGCAGCGTGATGTAGTTCCTGAGATTAGCGCATTCAAACAAACTCTTCAGCTTTATAATATTAGTTAAGATTAAGCCTCAGAATGATGTAATAAATAACAAATTACAAATTTTATTATCTTTCAGACCACCATTCTAATATCAGCAATAATTTCACTATCATATATACTTAAACAAATGGTAATTTTATTAATGACGACGGCTGAAACTCAAAACCTTTACAGGGTAATGAAATTAATCTTTGTAGAATGCACTGCATGGAATCAATCTACGTCAAGTAAGTTCCTTATATTATATGGTTATATAATAGGTATCTATCTATACTTATAATAAATCTGTAGAGAAGTCAATTCTGTACATGAAATATATTTTCAAAATAACTATCAGGGGGTGATTTAATGATCGATACTGATGCCAAAAATGTAATCAGTAAAATTTTTGTCTGTCTATCTGTCTGTATGTTCGTTATAGAAAAAAAAAACTACCGGACGGATTTGAACGAAACTTGGTATGATTATTCATCATACTCCTGGGCAGGTTATAGTATATTTTTCATCACTCTACAATCAATAGGAGCAGAGCAGTGACGGGAAGTGTTAAGAAAACGGGAGAAGATAACCGCATCACGCGAAAACTACTGCATGGAATTAAATTCGGTTCTCATCAATGTATTGCTAGAGGTCTAACTTAAAATTTAGGTACCATTTTATGGAAGTCCATTTTTTTTTAAACCCGATATCCACGCGTGCGACGCCGCCGGCACAGTTAGTGAAGAAATATAAATTTTACTTTTTGTAATATTGGTGTAGAGAGAAGTCTTAACTACCATATTATTATTTGCCGTTGCCAAGTGTTCCCTTATGGAAACCCCAGTGATATTGATTTATTAAATGCTTGATTTGTCTTTCAGGGGACGAGAAAAGAGTTTACAAGAATGTTCTCAGAACACAGAGACAATTCGACAAGCTGAAGCCGTGCAGGATGTTTGATTTAGACGCATCGTTACCTCTCAAATTCACTCAGCTGGTCACCACGTATCTGATAGTTCTGTTGCAATTCGCTTATTTACGGGATTAATAAGGTTAAAGATGTATGAATAAAGATAGTTTAACAAACAGAAAGTTTTTATAATAAAAATATATTTTGTAGGCTCTTGGTCTGTACTTTTGTAAGTATGTGTAGTAGACACTAATCCACATATGAAATAACCATGAACAATAAAGTAATGAACGATGTGTTTTATTTATTTATTTAATTTCACAACATACTTACTTACAGTTAATTAACTAAAACATACATTGTTTAACTTAAGTATTAATAGGACTTAAATATATATTATGTACTAGCTGTGCCAGCGGCGTCGCACGCTTGGATATCGGGTTTCAAAAATAACGGACTTCCATAAAATACTTATACCTATACCTAAGTTTTAAGTTATACCTCTAGTAATACATTAGTGAAAATCGTATTCATGCAGTAGTTTTTTAAGAGATGCGCGTTCAAAAAATTTCTCCCGTTTTCCTAACATTTCCCTTCACTGCTCTGCTCCTATTAATAGTAGCGTGATGAAAAGTACCCTATAACCTGCCCAGGAGTATGAAAAATAATTGTACCAAGTTTCGTTAAAATCCGTTGAGTAGTTTTTGTTTCTATAACGAACATACAGACAGACAGACAGACAGACAAACATTTTACTGATTGCATTTTTGGCATCAGTATCGATCACTAATCATCCCCTGATAGTTATTTTGAAAATATATTTAATGTACAGAATTGACCTCTCTACAGATTTATTATAAGTATAGATTTAATATAGGTACCTACCCATAATAACAGAAACAGTACAATTAAACTTACATACTATTCAATTAAATATTTTGCGTACATATTCACTTATAAGATAAGGCTAAGTACAAGCTCAGGCTAAAGCTCATAGTACAAGCTTCAGCTTAGTTTGGGGCTAGGTGGCGATGTGTGTTATTTTATTTAGGTATCCCGTACGCAGGGGTCCCGTAATGGTGGTTGTAAAATAGAAAGAAAGAAAGGTGTCTCTTATAGGCTATGGTGTAAGGTACATCTACTAATTATTTAGTATGGTCGGGTCATCTATTATCTATGACCAATGAAGCGAACTCTAATGAATTAATTAGTAATCACATTGATTAATGCGTAATACAATGCCATGCTCTGTCAGAACCTCAAAGTCTAATTAGTGCTTCTCGGTAATGTAACATACTCGTAATGTCGACCAGACATTGTGGTCGCGGGTACGATTTCCGCACAGAACAATAATTAAAATTTGTGTGCATGAACATGTGTGGTTGACAGGCTCGGTGGTTCATTTGGTAGTGACCTCTGCCCTCTGAGCCAAGGGTCGTGGGTTCGATTCCCGCACAGTACAAACATTTGTGTTCATGAGCATGTCTGTTTGTATTGGTCTGGGTGTTTTCTATGTATAATATGTATGACTAGCTGTGCCGGCGGCGTCGCACGCGTGGTTATCGGGTTTCAAAAATAACGGACTTCCATAAAATAGTGTCTAAATTTTAAGTTAGACCTCTAGCAATACGTTGGTGAAAACCGCATTCAATTCCCTGCAGTAGTTTTCGCGTGATGCGCGTACAAACATACAGATAAAAATTTCTCCCGTTTTCCCAACACTTCCCGTCACTGCTCTGCTCCTATTCATTGTAGCGTGATGAAAAGTATACTATAACCTGCCCAGGAGTATGAAGAATAATCGTACCAAGTTTTGTTAAAATCCGTCCAGTAGTTTTTTTTTCTATAACGAACATACAGACAGACAGACAGACAGACAGACAGACAAAAATTTTACTGATTGCATTTTTGGCTTCAGTATCGATTACTAATCACCCCCTGATAGTTATTTTGAAAAAATATTTCATGTACAGAATTGACCTCTCTACAGATTTATTATAAGTATAGAAGATGATGGGCAGCGTCACCGGAGCGAGGAGCTAGATTGCCAACCCGCCTGCCCACCGCGGCGATTATGGGTATGGCTCCTTGGTAACTGGAGAGACCTATGTCCAGGAGTGGACTGCTATAGGCCGATGATGATCTTTAAGAAGGTGCCTGAAAAAAAGTCTTGATAAATGGGCACAAATTGATGATTACAGTTCCATAAAAACGGATCGAGTTTGTCTCTGTTCTCCTTAAAATGATGGCCACCCAAATGTTTATGCTTTAAGGAAATCCTTACGCCCAAATCGATTTGCTATTGGACACCTAGAGCCTTCACCAAATTGGTTTATCGGCCTATTATGACACCCCGCAGGATATCCATTGCCAATAATACTATTGTGGTGTACACACACCGAGTGCACCTAATAATTTCTTTTTTTATCATAGAGCCGTGGTAGCCTAGTGGTAAGATCGTCGCTTCACACACGTGAGGTCGTCGGTACGTATCCGCGCGGGGTACGCACCTCTGATTTTGCAAAATCTATGTGCGGAATTACTTATATCACTAGCTTAGCGGTGATGGAAAACATCGTGAGGAAACCTGCACATCCAGTTTAATTCTGAATGTGTAACCATGATCCAAATTTGTCTGGTTCCCCTTTCTGAGGGTTACGAAGGTCTGATGGCAGTCGCTTCAATTTAATAACCAGACTCGCTGAATCTAGGATCATGGTCAAAGCGGACCCTGGGCCTAGAGGCACAAACCGGGATAACGGGTTATGCGGTAATATCATCATCATCAGCCTGCGAACTGACTTAGTAGTGACTCTTGCCTTCTCAGGGGTCTCCAAGGGCCGTAGGCTCGATCCCCACTCAGGACAAACATTCGTGTGTTGAAAATTTGTGTTTGTTTCGTGTCTGGGTGTTTAAATATCGTCCGTGGACCTCACTCAGCAGGACTTACTGAAAACCAGCGCCGTGGCTCCTGTGCGGGCCACGGCTTTTATGCTGAGTGAGGCCCTTTTGCATTGGATGTCGCAATAACGGCGTGTCCGGTCTTTTCGTTTTGTGTATTACTATTTATTCTTGTCTTAACTTTTTATGTATTTTTGTTTTCTTTTTTCTTTCTATGTATTTTGTCCATGCCTGTAATATGTGTTTTGTCTGTGTGTTATTGTGATGTCCATTGTAATAAAGTTTTCTTATTTCTTATATGCAAATCTGAATTTCAATTCGGAATTCCAATGTATGCGGCCCCACCTTACAGTTACTTATTGTCAAAGCAAAAAAAAACATTTTTGTTTTTTGACGTGCACCAAAGTCTTACTTTATTTAAAGGAGCTTGGCTAATCATCCCATACCCAGTGTACCTACGACCTAATCTCTTTGCAAAACGACAAACGTTGGAAAATCCCCATTTAGCGGAAAAGGATGGAAGAAAACGCGATAGCGGAGATTTGATTCAATTCTCCGACGTAACGATGGATGAATATCTGTTTGTCCAACCATTTTCGGCACGTTCTCGTTATCATCACATTTTGGGTCTTTGTATCCGTAATGTTGAATTCGTGTGAAATGCTTAAGAAATAGTTATTAGATCAATAATAAAGATATGGGATGTAAGGGGGGGATGTAAGGGAGCGGCCTACCATCATTTCGCTCCAAGCCAACCTCACCTGCCCGTGGTGCATCCTGCCGAATAACAAATGAGGCACTGGCAACCGACTGGTGGCGGTATAACCATCACAATTGACGGCTTAGCTAAATACCACAGACCGATGACGGGCAGCAGCATTACCGGAGCGAGAAGCTACGCCGTGCGATCGCCAACCCGCCTGCCCAGCGTGGCAATTATGGGTATATCCTCCAGATGTTTGCCCTAAGTGACAAATAACTGGAGAGGCATATGTCCAGCAGTGGTCTGTGATAGGCTGACGATGATGATGTAAGGTATCATTTTTTTTTGACATTTATTTTTGCGACGTATTTTAATATTGACATTTGTGATGATAATCGAATTTATGCATGTGTGTACATTATTTTATTGTGTTTGACTTATTGATGCATCCTGGCGCTTTGGGAGACTGTGAGCCGGGATGTATAAAATGAATGAATAAATAAATAAATAAATATTTTCGCTACTAGCCACCCTCACTTGCCCGTGGTGCATCCTGTCGAATAACAAATGAGGCTCTGGCAACCGAATGGTAGCGGTGTAACATAGTCTTAGCTAAATATAACAGACCGATGGCGGGCAGCAGGGTCACTGGAGCGAGAAGCTACGCTCTACAATCGCCAACCCGCCTGCTCAGCTTTGCGATTATGGGTAAAAGGCCTCAAGATGTTTTACCAAAGTGGCGTACAGCGATAGTGTGTTTAATTGAAAAGACGGTCATGATTCTGTACTAATAGCTTATCTTTAATACATGCATCATCATCATCAGCCCACATCAGTCTACTGTCGGACATAGGCCTCTCCCAAGGTTCGCCACTACTAAAACATTAAGATCAGATTTTTTGATAAGCCGCGATTTCTTTTATGATATTTATTTATTAGCTGTGGTTGAAAGGACACTAGAGTAATATTAAGAAGCTTCGTTTATCTGTGATCTTTGAAGTTCTTTCTTGGAAGGGAATCAGACCCTAAGAGGTTTGCTTTATTAAGTTACAGCTCTTAACACACAGGCTACACCTACTTAGTGATATCTAATGCTGCCTTTTAACCATAAAGCTGTGGTTTTACTAAGGCAGAGCGGAGACGAGCCGTGTCGCTATTCACGAATCACATGGCTTGAAACGGATGTAAGGGAGCGGCCTATCATCTTTTCGCTCCAAGCCCACCTCACCTGCCCGTGGTGCATCCTACCGAACAACAAACGAGACGCTGGCAATCGACTGGTGGCGGTATAACCATCACAATTGAAGGCGTAGCTAAATACCACATACCTATGACGGGCAGCAGCGTTATCGGAGCGAGAAGCTACGCCTTGCGATCGTCAACCCGCCTGCTCAGCCCGGCGGTTTATAGGTATATCCTCCAGATGTTTGCCCTAAGTGGTGAACAATTGGAGAGGCCTATGTCCAACAGTGGACTTCAATAGGCTGATGATGGTGGCTTGAAACACACTTTTCCCCTAGGTACCTCCTTTACAGTATAGTTTAGCATACATGCTTTACTGGGATAAAAGTATTTTAATTTTTTTAGTACGACCTAGCGCCCGCGATCTGTCAGTGACCTTCGTGTGCGAGGCCTAAGAGGCTCAGATACTAATTATGCTCATATTAATGTACAAAGATGCGGCACTCCGCGAGCCACTTACCGCAACGTGGGCTAACAACACGTCGAGCGGTTTTTTAAACGCGACCGCTAACGGTAGGTAAGGGTGTTGAAAGTTTTACAGAAGTCATGCTCTTTAACATTTTCATCATCATCATCAGCCTATTACAGTCCGGTGCTGGACATAAGCTTCTCCAGTTGTTCGCCACTTAGAGCAATCATCTGGAGGATATACCTATAGTCGTCACGCTGGGCAGGCGGGTTGGCGATCGCAGGGCGTAGCTTCTTGCTCCGGTGACGCTGCTGCCCGTCACCGGTCTTTAGTATTTAGCTACGCCTTCAATTGTGATGGTTATACCGCCACCAGTCGGTTGCCAGCGCCTCGTTTGTTATTCGGCAGGATGCACCACGGGCAAGTGAGGTTGGCTTGGAGCGAAAAGATGATAGGCCGCTCCCTTACATCCCATTAACATTTTACTTACCCGTAATGAGTCCTGCAGAGTAACAATCGAACCCGGCTCTGGAAATCGACTGGTGGCGGCATAATTATGTAGCTGAATACCACAAGCCGATGACGGGCAGCAGCGTCACCGGAGCGAGATCCTGCCCCTGCGTTTGTCAACCCTCCAATCCAGTACCTATGGCGATTATGGGTTGCATGCAATGGCAAATAACTGAAGAGACTCGATACAATAATTCTTAATACCTCTAGGCAGGTTATAGTATACTTTTCATCACGCTACATTCAATAGAAGCAGAGCAATAAAGGGAAATGTTGGGAAAACGGGAGAAATTTTTAATCTGTATGTTTGAACGCGCATTACGCGAAAAATACTGCATGGATTTGAATGCGGTTTTTACCAATGTATTGCTAGAGGTCTAACTTAAAATCTAGACACCATTTTATGGAAGTCCGCTATTTTTGAAACCCGACATCCACGCGTGCGACGCCGATGACACAGCTAGTTTATAATAATACATGCATGAATCTATATTGTAGGGTGAGTCGCTAATTATTTATATAAAAAACGCGCGTTTAATAAAACGCTTTCTACTTGCTTAGCCTAAACCTTTCTCACTTCTCCTGACTGCCGCGGTGTGAAATTGATTTACCTTCAATCCATAGATCTTTTACCGAGCGTAAAAGCGGTCGTGAATTTTCTCACATTTTTTTCAAAATGATAATGTATTCTCCACGAGGAAAGAATTAAAAGGAAATTGCAGGTCTTTCTTGATGTGGGATATGTGGTGTTTTAAAACTGCAATATATTAAGTAGCCATTTATTTATACTTACACCCTTATTCACAAACGTTTATTATTCTATGCGACGCGCGGATAGATCGAAAAAACCAAACCAGTCCAGTATTGGACAGCGACAGGCTGACGATGATGATGATGATGAAGAAGAAGATGATGACGATGATGATGATGATCGCTGTGTAGGTTTGATTTTTCGCTTTTTAGCGCGTTTTTGCTTTTCGGCGTCGACGTTTGATTGGAACGTTCTATCGCGGGTGGGAAAATTGTTAGTGTGACCACTGTAGGTTCAGTGTTGTCTGGCTCGATGGCTCAATTGGTGGTGACCCCGGCCTTCTTAACCAAGAGTTGTGGGTACGATTCACATTTGGGACAAACATTCGTATGATGAACATTTGTGTTTGTTCCGTGTCTGGCTGTAAATATTTGTATTTGAGTATTTATTTGTGGTACCTTGTTGTTCTGATACCCAATAACATAGGTGCTTAAGCTACTTACTTTGGGATCGGAGCAATGTAGTTACGTGATGTGTATGATATTTATTTTATTAAGTATGCGCACCAAAAAGCGCTAGTGTGGTGGAACTCTAAAAGCCATGGCCGAAATTCTGTCAACAGAGAATTATCTTTCTATGAGGAAAACGGTGGAACTCACATACTCGTAGAGTTAATCCGACCTATTTTATTGGACAAATAAATAAATGACAGCTTATTATTTGCCCTTGTTTCATGATTAAGAACAATTATTTCACTAGAGAATAAGTCCACTGCTGGACATAGGCCTCTAAACATCTGGAGACTTAACCCATAATCGCGCACACGGCGTCGCTTTTCGCTCCGGTGACGCTGCTGTCCGTCATCGGCCTGTGGTACTCGTGTGTATGTGATGGTCGCCCTTTTTTTTATAGTGGCTCGACATAATGGCTTCCCTACGCCTGATGGAAAGCGAAAGAGAAGCCCAAGTCGCTGTGACAACGGGCAAGTAACTGGTC
>CM062099.1:10264707-10297367 GCA_031163375.1 Conogethes punctiferalis
TCAGGCGAACTTTAAGCCAAAATCTCAAATTGTGTTGCAAGTTATGTCATTCGAAAATTTCATCAATTTGGCTGCACATAGTGTAACATTGTACATGTTTTAATTGACTTTTTAGATTTATTTCTGTATTTTTTTAATGTGAACTGAATAAAATGTTTTCTTTCATTCTACCTAGCTACATTTATTGTAGTACCACGTAAAACATCACATTCACACGAGAATTTTTCACCAGCGCTCTTTTTCATGTCATACAAAAGTGTTATCTCCGAACAACACCCAAAAAGGGCATTTAGTTCGCGGCGAAACAAAAAAAAACTATTAGCTGACTGTACAGACCATTACAGCGCGTCCGTGACACACGAGCCCTTAGAATAACAAGCGTAGATGTCTTAGTGATATTGGTAGTGTATATCGGAAGAAGCCCTCTTCAAGTCTACGAGGTTTGTCCATGATGGATGCCTAAATTAACCACTCAATAGGATTTATCGGTGTGGTGGATACAGTGTTCCTAGCACGAACATTTTCGAAAAAGTATGCGTAACGTAACCGTAAACAGGGCGATAATTTTCACTACGTTAACGTACGTAAACGTGGTACCTCTTACGCACGATAGGGGCGCTGTACCAAGTTTCATACAAATGTTTACGGTAACGTTACGCATACTTTTTCGAAAATGTTCGTGCTAGGCACACAGCTATACCGAAGTCTGCCGGGTCAACTAGATATAATACTCGTATTCGTTATCGCATAATAATAAACATTTATACAACTCAAAGGTGACTGACTGACATAGTGATCTATCAACGCACGGCTCAGGCTGAAATTTGGCATGCAGGTAGATGTTATAATGTAGGCATCCGCTGATAAAGGATTTTGATCAATTCTGCCCCCAAGGGGATAAAACTCTATTCCAGACAAAGATGTGAGAGCCTTCCGCTCCCCTACACTAGGGGTGAGAGCCTTCCGCCCATCATCGTAGTCATTTAGAAAAAAAAAGAGCACACCTAGTTCAGATAATATATAGTAGGTACAATGTCGGTCAATGTCAATGGCGGTCTTATCGCTGGCAGCGATCTCTTCCAGACAACCTTCAGGTAGAGGACAGTTGCTAAAAAATGGGCAACACAGTGCATAACTGTTAGATAAATAATAATAATAATAATAATATCATTTATTTCTCACCACAATAATTACTACAATTAACATAACAATATCTGAAAGTATAAAACATTATTGTGGGAGACTGATGCCTAATCTAAGCCTAGGGCTTGTATTTCAGGTCATCAGGCCCCCCCTTGTCTATCACTTTACTGTTAATGGCAGAATAATGTACAATTCAAAATAATTTTATTATCAATAAGCCAATTAAATCAATTAACTAATAGCAATCATCGCACATTAGACATTCAAAATATTAAAACAGCATTAAAAAAATAAAATAAATATAAACATTTAACTTTTACTTAGTCTATTCTAATATGATACACCCAGCAGCCTTTCAGTCTCATTGTAATTAAGGGTTTGAAGCCACTCTGAAGTCTTTCTTTTGCATTTTATTTTAATTAAGGAGTATATATTAAGCAGTTTATTAATATTATTGTATAGAAAACCACCGAGAAAACAAAGGAATCTATGAGAGAATTTGGTTGTGAATCTGATAGAACGACGATCCACTGGATCATGACGCCTCCTTTGGGAAGCAAGGAGGGGGTTGTTGTAGTATAATAAGCTGTGCTGTTTGAGTATTACACTCAAAATGAAAAGTTGTCGCACCGTCAAAACCTTTGCCTGCGTGTACAACAGGAACGTGGGGTATCTATACGGCCGAAAGTACGAGACTTTCAGAATTGCTCTTTGTGTCTTCTCTAGATCAATTAGGGTTGATTTATGAGCACCACCCCATGAAGTGATGCAGTATGTAATCAAAGATTGTACTAGAGCGAAATATACCATCCGGCATACACTCTCATCCGCTGCAATCATATAAGTATGTTTGCAAAACACTATATCTGTATGTATCCTTTTCACACTCAGTGTTCATGTCTAGACCACTTATCTTAGTAAATGTCCATGTAACTATGTTGCTTTGTTTTATTTAGGTTATACAGATGTTTAGTGAAACTCCCATTAGAACTTTTATAGTACGGCAATTGAACTGATGACTAATTTAGATGTGTTTATTTTCTTTATTAGAAAAACATCACTATCAGCTTTTTGTACTCCACTGCTGGACATAGGAATCTCTAGTTCTTCGCTATTTAGGTCAACCAGGCAGGTGAGCCAGGTATAGCTTCTCGCTTCGGTGACGCTGCTGTTCGTCATCGGCCTGTGGTATGCCTGGCCTGGCATGGGTTAGCTACGCCTTCAATCGTAACGGTTATACCGCCACCAGTCGGTAGCCAGAGTCTCGTCCTGCCTCGTTATTCGGCAGGATGCACCACGGGCAGGTGAGGGTGGCTTGGAGCGAAAAGATGATAGGTCGCTCCCGTGCATCCCACAATGAGCCAGCTCAATAATCTTGTAGGTAGTGAGTGTATTGGTTCTTATCAAAACAATTGTTTTAAAACTGGTAGAAAACTTATAGAAGATATTAAAAATAGTCGTAATATGACGATAAATTTTAATATCTGCCTTTATGTCGCCATATGGAACTCAGAAGCAGTAAAAATATTATAATAAAAATATTAAAGATCACCATATCAAATATATTTGACCGTTATTTTTGGACCCTATTTAGGGGTCCGTAGTGTTTTTCTTTTTAATATTTTTCTTTGAGATGGACGTTTGACTGTAATTCACCTTATGGTAAGGGAGGGATGTCCTACCTACGGGAGCTACATATCATCTTTTCGCTACAAGCCACCCTCGCCTGTCCGTGGTGCATCCTGCTGATTAACGAACGTGGCTCTGGCAAAAATACTCAGATCAATTGATAACCTCCTGCTTTTTTGAAGTCGGTTAAAAAGTAAGCTCGTGAGCCGGCATGGCAGTGGCAACTGACAGGTTACTAACCAGTTACTTGCCAGTTGTCACAGCGATTTGGGCTTCTCTTTCGCTTTCCATCAGGCGTAGGGAAGCCATTATGTCGAGCTATTATAAAAAAAAAAGTAATTTTATCAGTCATCAGTTACCCATAATACAAACTTCGGCTTAGCTTGGGCGCTGGCGCTGCCGCGCTGTGCGGTCCGGCGTAGCATCATCATCATCAGCCCGTGTCAGTCCACTGCTAGACATAGGAACGTCTCCTAATGTTCGCCACCTTGATCGATTTTGGGCCTCTCGCATCCAGCAGCCCGCGTAGCATGTCTTCTGTTATTTATTACTAGCTGTGCTCGCGACTTCGTCCGTGTGGAATAGTTATGTTTTCCCCGTTTTTTTTTTACATTTTTCATTATTTCTTCGCTCCTAATAGTTGCAACGTGATGTTATATAGCCTAAAGCCTTCCTCGATAAATGGTCTATTCAACAGAAAAAGAATTTTTCAAATCGGACCAGTAGTTCCTGAGATTAGCGCGTTCAAACAAACAAACTCTTCAGCTTTATAATATTATATAGTTAAGATTTTAACTACGGAACCGTTCAACTTAGTTCCACTCGCTTTTGCCTTATTTTTCTTTAAACGATTGCTAAAACCATTTTTGTGTCGTATTTATTACGTTTTTATTGCGCACATAAATAAAATGGATTGTTCAGAAGATGCCTTACAATTACACTTGTACCGTTTGAGAAAATTACTTTTTTAAATGAAACGTAAGTAAATACAATTTACAAAAACATTCGCAATGGTAAATGTGTTTTGTGAGAAAAATGATATTAAAATAATATCCATTTTATTAGCTGCGACTTTGTTTGTGTGGTCTTTCATCATCAGCCTATCGCAGTCCACTGCAGCACCTAGGCTTCTCCAGTTCTTCCTCACTTTAGACAAACATCGGGTTTTACCCATAATCGCCTCTTGGAGCAAGTAGGTTGTGTATCGCAAGGCGTAGCTCCTCGCTCCGGTGACGCTGCACTGCCCGTCTTCGGCTTGTGGTATTTAGCTACGTCTTCAAACGTGGTTTCCATTTTGACATGCTTATATAAAAAAAAAACAAAAGTCTTTTATCACCTTTTTCATGGGGAGTGTTAAGAAGAGTTATTTTCTCTAATCCCTCCATAACCTTTCCATCATACGACGGTTTGACGGTGGAAAATATACCTTCGCGTACCAAAAAGTTTGGTAACACCTTTTTGTGAAGTACCATCAAAAAATGGAATTCTCTGCCTGCTCATGTGTTTCCACCTTCTTATAGTATGGGATCTTTTAAACGAAACGTGAAGTAGCATCTTGTAGGCCGGCATGGCTGTGGTGACTGACTGGAAACTGAGGTTTCCCGCCCGTGGCCAGAGCGACTCGGGCTTCCTTTTCAGCTTTCCATCAGGCGAGAGGAAGCCACTATGCCGAGCCAATATATAAAAAAAAACGTGAGTTATCTTTATCCGCTGGATAGCGTTGGATTTAATCATGTTATCGTCAAAGGTCACTCCGTATATCTGTTGCCTAATCTGTGAAGTGGCTTAATGAAACAATTTGACCGTGTCGTTTCGTTAATAACCGTTATCTAGTGGAAATATGGAGAACTGGTTTAATTATATTTTGGTTTAATTATAGAGTGGTGCGTTGCTATAGAGATATGGGTAGCGAAATTAAAAGGTACTGAAGTTTTTTTTAGGTTCAGAAATATCATCAATTTAGAAATACTCTTAACAATCTGGGCAGGCGTGTTGACAATCGCAGGGCGTAGCTTCTCGCTCCGGTGACGCTGCTGCCCGTCATCGGTCTGTGGTGTTTAGTTACGCCTTCAATTGTGATTGTTATACCGCCACCAGGCGGTTGCCAGCGCCTGGTTTGTTATTCGGCAGTTTCGACCTCGGGCAGGTAAGGTTGGCTTGGAGCGTAAAGAACATAGGGCGCTCCATTCCATCACTACAATATTGCCCCTTACATTTTTTTTATATTTAAGCACTATTATAAGTATATAGGAGGTTGTTGATGTGTTTCAAATAATTCTGTATACCTTTTAGACTGGCCTAGCGGCTCATTTGGTAATGACCTAGAGGTCAAATGAGTCATTTACCAAAAGTAGACCTCTTTGTGAAAATATATTTAATGTACATACACACTTTTTAAACTGTTGTATTATACTTTGATTAGTTTGAGCTTAATGCTAGCAAAACAAATGGCTTTGCCTCCATTCCTCTAAACACACCTGAGTGAAGCAAATTATTTAGACCGACCGGCATTAACTGGGCTGGCATTCGCCGGCCGTTAATTAAATAGCTAGCGCGGTAATTAATCTAATAGACCAATGCTAAAGATAGGGTTTAGGTATTGGGGATTAGAAGGGCATAATTATTAAAGGGACATGTGGATGTGTTTTAAGAAGAGGGAACAATATCTGCCTTCTGAGCCAAGGGTCATGGGTTCGATTCCCACACGTTACAAACATTTGTGTTCATGAACATGTCTGTTTGTATTGGCCTGGGTGTTTTCTATATATAATATGTATTTATTTACAAAAAAATGTATCTAAGTAAGTTTATCAGTTGTCTAGTACCCATAGTACAAGCTTCGGCTTAGTTTGGTGCTAGATGGCACTGTGTGGCCCAGCGTGGCATGTCTTGGGTTATTTATTTATTATCTATACTTATAATAATTCTGTAGAGAAGTCAATTCTGTACATGAAATATATTTTCAAGATAAGTATCAAGGGGTGATATAATGTGTGGGGATCGAACCCACGACCCCTGGCTCAGAAGGCAGAGGTCACTACCAATTGAGCCACTTAGCCAGTCAAAGATAGATGTTTCTGTGTTGTAGACTGTGCTTTTGAACGTCTATTCAAACGCAGGTTACGTATACTTAAACCATAGATTACAAATCGATTCTAGACTGTAAAATGATTGTTGGGAGGCCATTGTGCAAACCCATTGTCGCTCGCCTGAGGCATATTGAACAAGCATTGTTGCCACAGTAGGCTTCTGTTCGTAGATTGATTCTATTGCTGACTTGTGTGTCGCTAGCTGTGTTTGCATTTGGAATGGCATAGAAGCTTTAGGTTAACAAAAGGGGGTTAAACGACCAATGGGTTTGTAAATAGACGTCGAACTGTACAATCGAGTGAAGAGCTGGTTTTATTACGTAAATATAAATAACCTTAGACATGCCACGCTGGGCCACTATGGGCACTAGACAACTGATAAACTTACTTAGATATTTTTTTTTGTAAATAAATACATATTAATATTATACATAGTATACACCCAGATCAATACAAACAGATATGATCATTCACACAAATGTTACCCACGACCCTTGATTCGCCAGAAGGCAAGAGCACGCCCAATGGTTGACTGGTAGAGAATGCCACACGGCATTAAGTCCGCCTTTTGTACCTTCTTTGTTCAGTAAAGATTAAATAAATAAATAT
Source organism: Conogethes punctiferalis (assembly GCA_031163375.1). Taxonomy (NCBI): domain Eukaryota; kingdom Metazoa; phylum Arthropoda; class Insecta; order Lepidoptera; family Crambidae; genus Conogethes; species Conogethes punctiferalis. The sequence continues at coordinate 10,271,178 of CM062099.1, forward strand.
TTGCTCGACGAGCAAACCACTGGATTTTAGTACGGTTTTATCCACTAATGGTTAAAATAATAAACAAACCCAAGCTTATACTATCATTACTATTATGATCTCATTACGCCCAACACCTCAGCATATTTTAAAAACCCTTCCCAGTAGATACATTTTTAGTTTAGTATGTTTAGGCATAAAATGGCCATATCGTGGCCATTAATCACCGCCTTGTGCCGCTTAATGAAATGAAGTCGCCCTATTACATGTTCAGAAAGAAATTTACTTGCTTTCTATGAGTACTATCCTTCTTTCTATGTAATGCTCGTGGGGGGTTAGGGTTAGGCCGGCATGGCGGTGGCAACTGACAGGTAACTGACCAGTTACTTGCCCGTTGTCACAGCGACTTGAGCTTCTCTTTCGCTTTCCAACGGGCGTAGGAAAGCTTTTATGTCGAGCTACTATAAAAAATGATTTTTTTTATACCATCATCATTATCAGCCCGTATCAGTCCATTGCTGGACATAGGCCTCTCCTAATGTTCGCCGCTTTGATTGATCCTGGGCTTCTCGCATTCAGCACTTGCCAGCCTGCGCAAATCGTCACTCAACCTGGCCTGAGGGCGTCCTACATTACGTTTGCCGAGACGCGGTCGCCACTCCAGAACTCGTTTACCCCACTGTTTACGGTTCTGCGGCTGACGTGACCAGCCCATTGCCACTTCAGCTTACTAATCCGGTGAGCTATGTCGGTGACTTTGGTTCTCTGCACCTCATTCCGGATTCGATCCCGCAGGGAGACGCTGAGCATAGCATTTTTTAAACCACTAACGTGACAACACAGCATCACTGGAGCGAGAAGCTACTCTCTGCGATCGCTATATAGATTACTTTTTGAATCATTATTATCATCAGCAGTCCACAGCTGGACATAGGCCTCTCCAGATGTTCGCCACTTTGGTCAACCATCTAAAGGCTTTACCATCGATCGCAGTGTGTAGCTCCTCGCTCTAGTGACGCTGCAGCCCATCATCATCATCATCAGCCATAGTCCTTTCCAGTTGTTCGCCACTTATGGCAAACATCTGGAGGATATACCCATAATCACCACGCTGGGCTGGCAGGTTGGCGATCGCAGGGCGTAGCTCCTCGCTCCGGTGACGCTGCTGCCCGTCATCGGCCTGTGGTATTTAGCTACGCCTTCGATCGGTTACCACCACCAGTCGGTTGCCAGAGCCTCGTTTGTTTATTAGCAGGATGTACCATACAGATGGGATGTAAAGGAGCGACCTACCACCTTTTGGCTCCAAGCCATCCTCACCTGCGCGTGGTGCATCCTGTCGAACTACAAAGGAGGCCCTGACAAACCAACTAGTAGCGGTAAAACCATCACGACAGAAGGCGTAGCTAAATACCACAGGCCGATGACAGGCAGCAGCGGCACCGGAGCAAGAAGCTACGCCCTGCAATTGGCAACGCTGGGCAGACAGCGTGGCGATTATGGGTATATCCTATAGAAGTTTGCCCTAGGTGGCGAACAACTGGAGAGGCCTATGTCCAGCAGTGGACTGCAATAGGCTGATGATACCATACAGATGAGGGTAGCTTGAAGCGAAAAGATGATGGGTCGCTCCCTTAGATCCCATTAATTCTACCTGCAGTAATTAAATGAAGAACTTCGTTTCGCAACCTAGTTAGTTAGCAACGGTAGTTATTCACACTCCATATTGGACGCGCTCCAGCGCCCGCCAATTAAAACATTCAGTAATTATAACCGCGCCTCATTTAGCTACTCTTCAAAACAAAAGCTCAGGTTTAGTTAAATGTTTTGGAATTGCTCTCTTCCGCCCGTGAGATGTTGCAAGCGGCGTATAAGATTAAATAGTTTATTTCATGCATAAATTTAATGAGTTGGTTTAAGACACTCTCTACTAGAGGTTTTTGCCCTCCCCGGACCAGGAGTGCCGGCCGCTTGGCACCTGCGGCTGGCCAGGGCAGGCAGGGATGCGGCCGTATGCTTCGGCGCTCCCCGAGTCCCTGCAACTTGCTGCCCACCGGCGACACGGGGTGGGGGGGGGGCTTTGTGTGTATGCGTATGCTCTCCCCCCGGAGGCAACGTGAAGGTGCCTAATGCATAATGCATTTCCCTCTATAAAAAGAAGACGCTCAGTACTAGGGGTATTTCCCTCCCCGGACCAGGAGTGCCGACCGCTTGGTATCTGCGGCTGACCAGGGCAAGCAGGGACACGGCTGTATACTTGTACTACCTGTACCTGCCCTGCAAGCTGCTGCCCACTGGTGACTCAAGGGGCTTAGTGAGGGAGGTGTGGAAGTTACGGGGGTTTACGAGTTTGGATGAGTCTCTCGCGCAAAACATTCAGTTTAAAAAGAAATGTTAGAAACCTCAACATGTTTTTAAAATACCTATCCATAGATATCTCACACGTATAGGTTTGATGAAAAAAATTTGGCGTTTCATATTTAAATAATGTAGCTCTTATAGTTCAAGAATAAACTGGCTGTGACATACGGCCGGACAGACAGACATGACGAGTCTATAAGGGTTCCGTTTTTGCCATTTGGCTACGGAACCCTAAAAAGCTCATGTCCGCAATTCCTATGGCATTAAGGTATATGTAATAAATTCACGTCACTTTTTAAAACCGCCAGTCACGGTGTAGGCCATAAATAATATTTTCTTCGCGAAAGAGTTTTTTTTTTATTAACCGCGCTTCAAATATTGTGAGTGGCCATTTTTTCAAGCACGAGATTAATTTGTTTAGTAAATCTGAAGTGGCGATGGATTTACCGCACGATAAAGATATTGGGCCGCTATTAATTACATAGTTAACAGAACTGTACTATTTATCTATCTTCTATACTTATAATAAATCTGTAGAGAGGTCAATTCTGTAGCCGAAATATAGTTTCAAAATAACTATCAGAGGGCGATTAGTGATCGATACTGATGCCAAAAATGCAATCAGTAAAATTTTTGTATATCTGTCTTTCTGTCCGTCTATCTGTCTGAAACAAAAACTACGGGACGGATTTTAAACAATGGCACAATTATTCTTCATAGTCCTGGGCAGGTTATATGTAGTATACTTTTCATCACGCTACGATCAATAGGAGCAGAGAATGTTGGGAAAACGGGAGAAATTTTTATCTGTATGTTTTAACACGCATCACGCATAAACTACTGCATGGAATTGAATACGGTTTTCGCCAATGTATTGTTAGAGGTCTAACTTAAAATTTAGGTGCCATTTTATGGAAGTCCACGCGTGTATATTGGGTTTCAAGAATAACGGACTTCCATGTCCGTTATTTTTGAAACCCAATATACACGCGTGCGACGCCGCTGGCACAGCTAGTTTTGATTATAAATGTTTCATAGATCTTTCTTTTAACATTTTTTTTTGGTTTCCAGAAAGAATAAATAAAGTTTAAATCTATTTGAGGAATGACAACACAAGTTTTATTTTTAGACTACAAAATATCTTCAATAGGCCGATGACGGGCAGCAGCGTCACCGGTGCTAGAAGCTACGCCCTGCGATCGCCAACCCGCCTGCCCAGCGTGGCGATTATGGGTAAATCCTCCAGGGGTATGCCTAAAATGGCGAACAACTGGAGAGGCCTATGTCCAGCAGTGGACTTCGATAGGCTGATGACGAACCTGGGATCGTTTCTGGAAGGCTATTAAATTTATGATACTTTCAACTACTTTTTTTACTTCGAAGTATCTTATATATCGTCCTTTGATAACATCACAACCAGCTTAACGCAAGATCCTCGTAAAATAACATTTTAACAGCGCCGACGTTGCCGTTATTAACGCATTAAATAACGTTTATGAAGTACTAATATCGGTTGTTAACGCCCTCTCGGAAGGATATTTAGGGCTAGACAGGTCCAGATAATAGGAGGGTTGGTTTCGAAGGGTTAAGGCCGTTAGATAGATATTCTTTATTGCACAAAACACAGAGTAAGGTAATACAGAGATGTTGTGGTACAATCTAGGCAGTCTTATCGCTAGTGGGCGATCTCTTCCAGACAATCTTCAGGTAGAGGAAGTGAGGGCCGTTTTGAAATGTTTTATTCTCTCCTGACCTAATTTTGGATAATTTGTGTAAGGAAATCGGCTATGTGCTAGTATTACCTCACTTGGTACTGCGTGCTAGTACAAACACTTCACTCACTTTTCTGAGTAGTGGAGACCGCGTCTCGGCAAACGTAGAGTAGGGTTCCCTCAGGCCAGGCGGAGTGACGATTTGCGCAGGACGGCGCGACCCAATATAAATGTCGCAGTCATCTGGTTGAATCTGCTATTCAATTGAATGACTAGCGCGTTCATTGAATGACGACATTTAATTGAATGCCTAAAGGACAACTCGTCAAGTTATTGAATGAAACGTTCAACGTCTTGACTGAAAGTCATTTTAGCATAGTCGTTGAATGGGTAAAAGCCGACTGTTTAATGTTTCGTTTTTAATTTTTCTTTAAAAGTATCCAGAGGCGGCGTATTAATAGGTAAATCCATGCTGTCACACTATTTTATTACGTATAAGTCAGTTTAAAGTAAATCTAATCAAAAAAATATCAACACTCAGGTGATCATATTCGACGCCATATTTGTTTTAGTGACTACTAACGCCGCGCGGAAAAAAAAATGAACTAAATTACAATCACTTGACTGCTTTTACGTCCGCTCTTTTCAAAGGGCTATGTTTCAATCCGCTACCTAGTTGGACGTTAAGTGACGCGTGTTTAGTCAACGTTCGGTCTAGTCATTCAATTGAATGTCGTCATTCAATGAACGCGCTAGCGATTTAATTGAATAGGAGATTCAACCAGATGACTGCGACATAAACACCCAGACACGGATCAAACGCAAATATTGATGACATGAATGTTTGTCTAGGGTATTAGAACCCACGACCCTTGGTTCAGAAGGCAGGGGTCACTACCAATTGGGCCATCGGGTCAGGAACGCGTACGGATATTAAGAAGATAAATATAATTTTCTGTTATTTATTTTATTTGACATGGAATCCATCCTACAGACATGGCCCGCCCATTCCCATTTTTTTCCCATTTCCATTTTTCTTGTCATGTCAGTAGGATGGATTCCGCAAGGTGGGCTAAGATCATCATCCAATGGCAGCCGGTAGACGGATGGCATCAGAGAGGCAGGCCAAAGAATAGATGGCGTGATGAATTAGACAACCATCTGCAAGACTGGCAAAGTGTGGCTGGCAATCAGGAGCTATGGAGTGGCTTAGGGGAGGCCTTCGCTCAGCAGTGGGACAACAAAGGTTAACTTATTTTACTTGAGATGTCACAGTACATAGCACCAATACACACACAGCTAGACGTTAGCCATACAAATAGAAACGTTAAATATGTTGAATACTTTGGTTACACCTTCTGAAGTGGCATGGTTCCCTCACAAGTTGTGAAACTCAACTCCCGAGGGTAAACGGCCACTTGCGATCGAGTGCGTAAGCAGTCTTTCAAGTGAAGGGAGCGTTTCTTAGGCGGCGCAAAAAGAGGTTAGCTTACAAGGCCATTTTCATGTCATTAAGGACGATTTAACTGGACATGAAAGAGAGACAACAGCGCGTAAAGAAGACGGAGAGACAGATGTTTATTTTGTGAAGTGAAAATTCGAGTAAAAGTACTTAACATAGCTTTTTTAATTATTTTTAGCAAGGTATGAAGATGGTATGTTATTGGTATATATGATATGATGGTAGTTTCCTTTCGCCAGATGGAAAGCGAAAGAAAAGCCAAAGAAATTATCAATTCCATTAATAAATTTCCGGTCAACTTTGCGGGCTTATTTTTTTCTCATTTTGCATCATCATCATCAGCCTATTGAAGTCCACTGCTGGACATAGGCCTATCCAGTTGTTCTCCACTAAGGGCAAACATCTGGAGGATATACCTATAATCGCCACGCTGGGCAGGCGGGTTGGCGATCGCAGGGCGTAGCTCCTTGCTCCGGTGACGCTGCTGCCCGTCATCATCTTTGATATTTAGCTGCGCCTTCTATCGTGATAGTTATACCGCCACTAGTTGGTTTGCCAGAGCCTCGTTTGTTGATCGGCAGTAGTTTGTTGAGCACCACGGGCAGGTGTGAGGATGGCTTGGAGCGAAAAGGTGATAGGTCGCTCCCTTACATCCCACTCATATCATTTTGCAGTTAATTTTAGTTGTTATTTCTCAAATAGGGCTTTTTTCATTATTGGTCAATTTTCTTTCATTCATAATGGGTTTGTGTTATGCCACATTTCACTTGAAGTTCAGTGATATTTAAAGTCTAGGATCAATCCTAGACATCGCTCTAGGTGAAGTTCACTCTAGTGAACTCTTGCGTGCTACAGCTCGCTTACCCAGAAAATACCGATTCATTCTCGCCTGAAGATTATAATGTCTCATATTTGAAATGAGTCATATTTTATTCGTTCTTTTCGTTAACTATTAAATGTAACATTTGAATCTAACATGCAAAATCAAACGTTGTTATAAGCGTTAACATTTCCAATGAAGAATATTACATGGATATTGTTTCACTACGTTACCAAGCCAGCCTCAAGGCTACGTTCCAACCCCCAAATAAATGTAAATCACTAAATCACTGTAATTAAACCTTTAGCTCAAACGACGTTTGAAATTCATGAGAGACTTTGACGAACAAAGCGTTTAATAGTTAAGTTTCTTTTATGGAATGTTTCTGAATAAGGGGGCTTTTGATTACAGAGCGCGGTGATATGTTTGCGGGCATAATGTCTAGACATTTTTTGTTCTTAATGGGTTTAGGGGTTAAACCAAATTGCGTTTATTATCCACACGCTTAAATAGGCGTTATTATACGAGTATGACGTAACTTGCTGCGCCTACGACTTCGTCCGCGTGGAATAGAGTTTTATCTCCTATTTTTTTCCTTTATGGGTAAAATTGATCCAAATCCTTTCTTAGCGGATGCCTACGTCATAACATCTACCTGCAGTACCTGCATACCGAATTTAAGCCTATCCGTTCAGTGGTTTGGGCTGTGCGTTGATAGATCACTATGTCAGTCAGTCAGGCACCTTTGAGTTAAACATGTCATTTATAGAGTTATGTTTAATTAAGTTTAATTAGTTTAAGAATTGCTGTCCTCGCACCTATTTGCAATACCCAAAAGGTGACTAAGTCATAAGTTCATACATTGTCATAACACCTGCACTGTACCTACACTTAGTAAGCAAATAAAGAAATTGAAATTGAAAAAATTGAAAATATTATTATGTATTTTTAGATTACGTTTTGTGGTCTTCTAGCGCCAGAGTATGAGAAAAAGGAAATGTAAAATCTATTTATAGTTTGAAGAATGTGTAGTACCTACTAATCAAGTACTAATGTAGAGCTTAATTTGAAATCTTTCTTGTCGGTTTCTTTTCGCTATAATACGATTTTGTTGTTATTTTTAGTGAGTACAATGCTTGGATATGTTCATAAATATCGACTGGCTCGATGGCTCATTTGGTAGTGACCTCTGCCGTCTGAGCCAACGGTCGTGGGTTAGATTCCCGCACAGTACAAATTTTATGCTCATGAACATGTCTGTTTGTACCTATTGGTCTGGGTGTTTACTATGTGTAATATGTATTTATTTACAAAAAAAAGTATCTAAGTAAGTTTATCAGCTGTCTAGCATCCATAATATAAGCTTCGGCTTAGTTTGGGGCTAGATCACTATGTGTGGCCCAGCATGGCATGTCTTGGGTTATTATTGATTTATTAATACAGCATTCTGAAACGGTGTTAGTTTTGACAATTTGTTAGAGCTTTTTATGAACATATCCAAACATTGATTGCGCCATTCTCTCCACAAGTTTAAAATTCAAAGCTAAATGTTTCGAGTATCTTTTTCAATAGCAAACCTTTGTAGTGGCGGTTAAACGAGAAACACACGAACTGATTGCCTATTGTGCACACAAATCTGATATTGCAGCCATTTTGATTAGATTTTTCATTCTGTTGAATACACCTTCCTTTTTGGTGACGTGCTTTTTTATAGTAGCACGGCATGCATAATGGCTTCCCTACACCTGATGAAAAGCGAAAGAGGAGTCCAAGTCGCATCGACAAAGGGCAAGTAACCGGTCAGTCACCTGTCAGTTGCCACCGCCATGCCGGTGTAGCGCTCACCCCACGAGCTCCGGAAACCCTACTCACCGGCAAAAACACGACCCGGAGGTAATTTGACTGCGGTATTCTATAGGGTGGAGGCCCCGGACGACAGCGTAATTCAAGCAAAGATTCGCTATGCCCTACTTCTCTTGAACGTGTTATGACACCTCGCCTGTCCGTGGTGCATCTTCTCTATCAGATAAGGCTCCTGTGGTTCGCCACTTAGGGCAAACATCTAAAGGATATACCCATAATCGCCACGCTGGGCAGGCGGGTTGGCGATCGCAGGGCGTAGCTTCTCGCTGCTAGCTGCCCGTCATCGGCCTGTGGTATTTTGCTACAGGTTTCATCGTGATAGTTGTGGTAGAAACATCACCAGTCAGTTACCAGAGCCTCGTTTGTTATTCAGCAGGATGCACCAGAGGCAGGTGAGAGTGGCTTGGAGCGAAAAGATGATGGGTCGCTCCCTTACATCCTTTTTGTTTATTACGATAACAAAATTGTTTGTATAATGCGCTTAGAACAAGACATAAAAAGTCCACAAAACACAGACCGTCTCGTGACAAATGCTATTCACACCTCGACACTGCGAGCGAAAGCTAGAAAAATGTTTTTCCTTGACGTTTTTCACTTGCATAAAATGTCGGCGGAGTTTACTACCGAATGCGAGCATTATTTTGAATGGAGACAGAGTTGGACTTAGGGTACTGCTTAATAATAATGGGATGTAAGGGCCTATCATCAATTCGCTCCAAGCCAACCTCACCTGCTCGTGGGGCATCCTGCCGAATAATAAACGAGGCGCTGGCAACCGACTGGTGGCGGTATAACCATCACAATTGAAGGCGTAGCTAAATACCATAGACAAATGACGGGCAGCAGCGTCACCGGAGCGAGAAGCTACGCCCTGCGATCGCCAACCCGCCTGCCCAGCGTGGTATTTATGGGAACTCCAGACGTTTGCACTAAGTGGCGAAAGCGATAGAGAAGCCCAAGTCGCTGTGACAGCGGGCAAGTAGCTGGCGAGTGACCTGACAGTTGCCAACGCCATCCAAGATTGCAAGGTTTAAATTTTTTTAGTTCAATTACTTATTATTTTACCGTCAATAGCTTTATCAGTAGATTTAATTTCACTTGTTTCAAAAATATGGTGTCTAATTTGTCATTTCAGAGAGTTTTCCCATCCCATCTAATATGGCTGCCATGTCGAACTAAAATAAAACAAAAAAATGTGATATTCCTGGCACAATACCGGTTTACGGGCGAAAGGAAACGGATGTCGTAAATGGAACATTGTTATACATTCTGCCGATATTGCACCAATGTTCCTTGATAGGCTTAGAACAGAAAGGTACAATAGGGGTTGAGACCAAACGGGTATATTATTTTGTAGGAGAACGAAACTTCTCTTCGTCTTTTAGTAGTTTTTTTCTATAAGAAGAGCATTCGGGATGACCTCACTCCACCTGATAAGCAGTCGTGAGATCCAAAAGTTAGGTAGGGCATAGCGAATTTTCGCTGGAGTTGAGCTGCCCGTCCGGGAAGGACCTCCACCCTATAGAATACCGCAGCCAAATGACCTCCGGGTCGTGTTTCTGCCTGTGAGTAGGGTTTCCAAAGCTCGTGGGGGGTTAGGGTTGGGCCGGCATGGCAACTGACATGTAACTGATCAGTTACTTGCCAGTTGTAACCAATAGGAGCAGAGCAGTGAAAGGAAGTGTGGGGAAAACGGGAGAAATTTTTATCTGAACGTTTGAACGCACAACACACGAAAACGACTACATGGATTTGAATGCGGTTTTCACCAATGTATTGCTAGAGGTCTAACTTAAAATTTAGGCACCATTTTATGGAAGTCTGTTATTTTTAAACCCGATATCCACGCGTGCGACGCCGCCGGCATAGCTAGTTCGGAATATAACTTCAGCGAGCGTATGCCCCTTTGTCCAGCCCTGCGCCATACTTCTCCGGTTCACAGAGCCCTCGTGAATATTGCAGGAAATTCCCAGCTCCTTGGAAGCGTTTCTTTAAGCTATCACATATTTTGAACTGAACTACGCTAGTTACTCGTATCCACAGAAATTTATCTAGGATAGAACTGCCTTGTGTGCTTTAAACGCGTCACCCGTAATAGGGTATTATTATACAATTGGTTTTAAAGTGTCCTAATTAAATACATAATTAATTACTATACCTACATCATTTGGTAGTGACCTCTGCCTTCGGAGCCAAGGGTCGTGGGTTCGATTCCCGCACATTACAAACGTTTGTGTGCATTTGTCTGTTTGCATTGGTCTGGATGTTTGCTGTGTATGAATTATGTATTTGTTTACAAAAAAAAGTAGTATCAAAGTAAGTTTACCAGTTGTATTAGTACCCATAAAACAAGTTTCCGCTTAGTTTGGGGCTAGACGGCTATTTGGTGGCCAGCGTGGAATGCCTTGGATTATAAAAAAAATGTCATTTGTTGTAAAAGACCCTGGAGCACTACGGCCACCTTCGTCGCCAGTGGGCAGCAACTTGTCCTTACAAGTCCCGGGACCTTTCCCGGGAAGCGGCGAAGCATAAGTACGGCCGCATCTCTGCCCTGGCTAGCAAATGACAAGCTAATTGGCTTACATCGGCCAACCCCAGAGCGGTACTTTTTTTTTCGTCGGGAATGCCTTTACGCATACAATAGGGCCCTGGATTCGGAACACCTGGGCTATGTGGGGGCTCAGTCCTATTTAGCAGAGAATACCCACTAAACCGTTTCGTCTACTACGAGCACTCTGTCTGAAGGGGTCCGGATGCCCGGAGGGATTCGACACAACCCCCCAAAGAGCGGGAGCACTGCATAGCCCAGCGTGAACGGCACACCTCGGGAGGACGGTGTGGTGACCGGTGGACGGTGACCTACCTCCTACCTGCATCTTGCGATGCACGACGCCACTGACCACTACCGCAGGGCGCGACCCCGGAGCGGTACCAGGTACCTACAACTTAAGGATTATAAAAATTCCAAAGAGTATAACCTGAATTGCTTACTGTAGGTACACAACTTGTTAGGACCTATAAATAAGTTTACATTCACCATAAAACTAAGCAAAACTGAGCTTTATCTCCTCTATCTAGACCTGAATATCGCATGGCGTCCAATTGATTAGACGTTCGCTCGCCGCCATCTTGTCATGAATTAGCATTGCAAATGGCGGCTGAATTCATTCGAAACCACTTTACGGGTGTAAGTAGTTTTGCATTTATTGTAAGAAACTCTTTGAGTATCGGTTACGTTTAATATGTAGGCACTCGTACTAATAATAAGTCTTATGCTACCTTCCTTGATTCCAATTTCTATAACACAAGTGCTTACGCTTACTTAATTAAAAGTAACGGTTTGATCCTCGCACAATACAAAGATTAGTGTGCATTATCATGGTCTGTTTGTATTGGGTGTTTGGTAAGTATTTATTTATAAAAAGAAGTATCTAAGTAAGCTTATCAATTGTCGGTGTAGAGGCAATTTGGTGAAAGAGGGCGCGAGGAGGCAAGGGCCGGCTGCGACTGTGATGAGCCCCTGCAGAATATAGAGCATCTGCTATCCTATCGAATGTGGTTCAACACGGGCACAAGTTAGGGTACATGAGACGACCAATCCAACGTCCAAGTCGCAAAGTTTTGCACGCGTTCTATGTTGATGCCATTGTAGAAACAGGCTTGTCCTTACGAAATGAAGAAGTACTTCCGCCGAGCTAGGTGATCGTGCTGGGGTACCACGGTCCGACGGACCATCTTGGTTTATCGTATATGTATAAAGCGAGTAGCGATGAAAACTTCGTAGGCGCGTTGTAGGTCTTCCATAGAACTTGTATGGAGCTACTTCGTTTAGTGTGGAGATTGATTGACGCGGAATGTAGGTACACCGCCATCTGTTGTTAGCAGGCGGAACTAGTTGTAGCGATGTGGAGATAGACGTCGCTACATGCCGCTACACTATTGATACGAGAAGAAGAAGTTGTTTATTACTCGTGGTACAAGTTTCGGCTTAGTTTGGAACAAATAGGCTATTATGGCTAAAAATTGTAATTAGTCCGTCTTTTAGCTTATTCAAAAATAAAAGACACGTATTTTATATTTTGTAAATTAGACTAAAAATTACAAAGTTATAGCCCGTTGAAATTACGCGTAACGTCACTCGGTGAGGCATTTTTACGGAAGCGAGTGACGTCAAAGACCCCCACTCCTAACTTTTGATGCCTTGTATCTTTGCTATTGTTTATTTGAATGAAAAAAAGAAAAATACGTGTCTTTTATTTTTGAATAAGCTAAAAGATGGACTAATTACAATTTTTAGCCATAAAAGCCTATTAGACTAGATGGAGTTGTGAGGTGACATATCTTGGGTTATTTATTTACTACAACGAAGTAAACATTTTCTAAAAATAAACCAAGGAAGCGTTCAAGGGAAATGAAATTATTTTACTTAAAAAAAAATAAGATCGTACCGCGTGGGCTTGTCAATTTGTATGGAAATGTGGATTTACATGCGACTGAACAAATTTGTAGGAATTGATGTGGAAAGTTTCAACGACTGAATTGTGCAGAAAGTCTGTTTCTGTCTGATATTTATTTACATAATAGTAAATATGTATACCTACTATACAAGATGACTTTTTAATCACTACCTATTCAATTTTTTACAGGCATTAGGTGTCGTCTATAGAGCCCATTTCAGCAAAAAAAATTTGTTAATTTTTTTTATAGTGGCTCGACATAATGGCTTCCCTGCGCCTAATGGAAAGCGAAAAAGAAGCACAAGTCGCTATGACAACTCTCAAGTAACTGGTCAGTTCCTGTCAGTTGCCACCGCCATGCCGGCCCAACCCCAACCCCAGAAACACGACCCAGAGGTCATTTGGCTGCGGTATTCTCCACCCTGGAGGTCCTTCCCCGGACGGGCGGCTCAGTTCGAGCGAAGATTCGCTATGCCCTACCTCTCGTTTCCAAGAGATATCTTTCCTATATCTTTATCACCAGATCAGTAAGCTAAAGTGGCAGTGGGCTGGCCACATCATCCGCAGAACCGACAACCGTTGGGGTAAACGAGTTCTGGAGTGGAGACCGCGTCTCGGCAAACGTAGTGTAGGACGCCCTCAGACCAGGTGGAGTGACGATTTGCGCAGGACGGCTGGCAAGAGCTGGATGCGAGAGGCCCGGGATCGATCGAAGTGGCGAGTATTGGGAGAGGCCTATGTCCAGCAGTGGACTCATGTGGGCTGATGATGATGATGATGATGATCTTTCCTAATGTATTTATGAATAGCCCTGCTGATTACAAAATACCGTAAAAAAATCTTTTACGCGCTCGGGATCGCACCGAACATTATAACAACATTATACGCCATGTTTCCTAATAGTGAAGATTGATTGTTTGATTTACGGCCGGAAGACGAGTAGCTGTTTAATGTATAGTTTGTTTCAGCTATCGGGCAATCTTTTAGCGTTGTTATTAATTAGCCGAGTACAATATTATGGTCGTGAAAATGCGTAGTCGTAAAGATAGGCACAGTTCGGTCCCTTAATATGTGAAATTCGTTTAAAAGAATAGGGTAAATGCATGATTTTTTTCAATGGATTTATTGAGATCTTTTATCTTCCAGGTACATAAATATCGAAGAATTTTTAAACTATCTTTTCTTTTAAGCGAGTTATAAAGCGTTAAAGTTATTGGTTAGACAGAGAGATCCGACGTGGCGGATGACGTCACGTACCGTGCGCGCCATACAAACTCCATAGAAAAAACTGTTTCGCGTGAGAGAGACGGATATATTACTTTCAACGACTGTATCTCGCCCATTTTTCAGCCAATTTTGATTTTGTTTTCACTGTTCGTAGTATATTTTTATCTGTTTTACGATAAATTACTAAATATATGAAACTATTTCTCATGCATATTCCCTATTTGACGGATCAGAAATATTGTCGTTCTTAAAACTTTTTTTTTTAATTCGGGATGAGTTTGTACATTTTTTTTTGTAAGGGAATGCGTAGCGCTTAACCCCGACTACCGTGATGTGAAGTGATGTTGGAGCCTAGGGTAAAGCGCGCTCACTCAACAAAAACCGATTCTCAATCTCGCCTTGGAAATCTGAAAATTATAACCTTCGGGGAACACGGGCTCCGGTAAAGAGTTTCACAGTTTAGCCGAACTTGACTGCAATTCAATTTATGGTGATCTATATTGCTGTCTACTATGGAGCACGCTTACCTAGTAAAACCTGTTCAATCTCACCTTGAACATCGTTTACATTTCATACAAATTAAATGGCTACAGGCAAGTGACGTCACATGCTTGTATTACGGCTAAAGAAAAAAAAGAATTCTGGGGATTAAAGAAAAAAAATTGAGGGAAAAAATGAGGCACAAAATATGAAATAGTTCATATACAATGGCTACGGGCAAGCGACGTCAAATGCTTTGTATTTTCTCCGTGCGTAAATATGCCCAGGTTGAGAAATATGTTAGCTTTGTGAAATAGGTATTGCGATTCCATAACTGGTTTCAAAATGAGATGTTTTAAATAATGGAGTTTAAGAGATTAAGATAATATTTTTGAATTAATTCTAACTTTCGAAGTCGACTTGATCAACTTTGCAGGTCTATTTTGCTAAAAATGTTAGTTGTGTTCTCAAATAGCTTCTTTTTGGTAGCCATGAAGAAATATGCAAAATCAAACAAAGTCAAATATCCTTTCGAACTTACAGTCTTCGGTTCAGAAACCATGGTCACTAACAAATACGATTCGTCTCCTACACAGATATTCACGGCAACAACATATTCCCCAAAACCCCCTTTATTTGAATACACTACAAGTATAAAATATAATATTTCCCTCTTAACAACTATTGGACTGGATTGGATGAATTGGATCACACATCACGACTCTTAAAAGATTAGAATCTTATTGTGTCCCACATGTAGGGCTGTCGTTACAAATATCTGTTATCGCCAATAGATTTACATGTCCCTACTCGCTGTGACAACGGGCAAGTAACTGGTCAGTTACCTGTGTATACTGTGTAACTAACTGATTAACTGACAGCAGTTGCCACATGCCGGCTCAACCGTAACCCCCCACGAGTTCCGGAAGCCCTATTCACCGACAGAAACACAACTCGGAAGTCATTTGGCTGCGGTATTCTATAGGGTGGATGTCCTTCCCCGGACGGGTGCCTCAATTGGAGCGAAGCTTCGCTATGCCCTACCTCTCTTAAATACTACGACAATAACGGTATATGTAAATGCTAACATTGGCAACCCTACATACTCACATACTTATAAGACCGAAATTTTTCTACGAAATGCGAAAAAATTTCGACGGCCCACCGAACACGCCGACAGCCAGATAGTTATAAAATGAGTTATTCGCTTACATCGGACGTAGGATTGAATTTCTATGCTTGATTAAACATGAAGCCATTGTGGCTTTTGCTATTGAGGATTTGGTAATTCTTAAAGGTTATTGTTATAAGATGTACATATTTGATTTGATTAGATATAATGTCACAGGTTATAAAATATAATTTTTATTTTACGGAAGTTCACATTAACTTAGTCATAATATCATATTCGCAGACTAGATTGATAGAGGGGTCCACGTGACATGAATATAATTTGAATTAATTCGTAAGCTTTTCGAACGACCGAAGTCACTTCACGCGTGTTTCGACAGCCAGGCGGGCAAACCTACCACTGGCTGGGAATTAACCCTTAATCGACTTTTCAGTCGAAATTTAATCTCCTTAAATCGCCGGCTTTGCCGCACAAAGGTGCCGCCGGGGTGTGCCGGCGGGTTACGCGGCTTGTCGGCGTCAGTTCGTACCCGGCATTTCTATGTGACTGTCACAACCGGAATGATGACAGGCGATTGTGCAGCTTGTGCCGGCGGCATAGCCGCTCGGCATGAGTCCGGCGGCATTGCCGCCGGCATGTGTATAGGATGTACTTATGGTACCTTAAGAATGGTGTATCTACCTATCAATGTAAAGAGGATAGATTTTATTGTTAAGTTAGGTATCCATACTAAAACTCCAATAATGTAATCCAAGGTATGAAAACTTACCAACAAGCTTTCATCATCATCATCATCAGCCTATTGCAGTCCACTGCTGGACATAGGCCTCTCCAGTTGTTCGCCACTTAGGGCCAACATCTGGAGGATATACCTATAATCGCCACGCTCTGGGCAGGCGGGTTGGCGATTGCAAGGCGTAGCTTCTCGCTCCGTCAACGTCATCGGTCTGTGGTATTTAGCTACGCCTATAATTGTGATGGTTATACCGCCACCAGTCGGTTGCCAGTGCCTCGTTCGTTATTTGGCAGGATGCACCACGGGCAGGTGAGGTTGGCTTGGAGCGAAAAGATGATGGGTCGCTCCCTTACATCCCTGACATACCAACAAGCTTTTAATCTTACAAAGTAATTAATTCCACTATATAGCTAAAACAGTAATTATAATCCAGCACATTCGTGTATTCAAATCACATGCTTATTACAATACTAGCTGCTGCCCGCGGCTCTGCCCGCGTGAATATTCGTATAAAACATAGCCTATGTGTTAATCTGATGTACAAACTATATTTCTGTAAAGTTTCATTAAAATCCGTTCAGTAGTTTTTGCGTGAAAGAGGAACAAACATCCATCCATCTATCCAAACAAACTTTCGCGTTTATAATATTAGTAGGATAGGATAGGATGTTAATCAGATTTTAATCACTAATTTCCCTTGCGTGATTCCTGTACTTACCGATTAGCCAGCCAGTCTGTATGTCACAAAGCCCTTGTGATCAGGAGCCGTGCCTTCACATAACTTAATGGCCCTTACCGCCATTGAACACGCGATGTAGGAACTTTGAAAGGCTTGACGCAACATGTGGCGTTAAGACTATTGTTGCTGACCTTTTTTGACGTTAAATTTTTTAAAGATTTTTGATGTTTTGTTTTTAAGCTCGGTGGCGAATATGAATAAATACCCAAACACGGGACGAACACAAATGTTCATAACACGAATATTTGTCCCAGGTGGGGATCGAACCCACGAGGGCCACGACCCTTGGTTCAAAAGGCAGGAGTCACCAGTACAAACATTTGTGTCCATAATCATGTCTGTTTATATTGGTCTGAGTATTTATTTACAAAAAAAGTATCTAAGTAAGTTTATCAGTTGTCTACCCATACTCATAGTACAAGCTTCGGCTTAGTTTGGGGTTAGATGGCGCTGTGTGACCCAGAGTGTCTTGTCTTGGCTATTTATTTAATTACTAGCGACTCGCCCTCGCTTCGCTTTAGGTATTATTAAAATTGGTCCAGTACTTTTAAGTTTATTCGTTACATTCAAAAATACAAATCTTTCCTCTTTATAATATAGTGTAGATGTAGTATCTCCGTTGTTCTAATACCTACCTAACACAAACGCTTAAGCTACTGTACTGTAGATTCTGCATTGATATGATTGTTTGACATTATGAAACAAAACATCTCTTTGTGACTATCAAACAGGCAAGGAAATGGCCAAGAAAGCATCAATGAATTCTGATTCATGTATTGGCGTATAAATATGCCTATTGTTTATTCACTGTGATCCTATTCTTTAGCAATTTGTCTTTGAATATCACCAAAGAAATACAGAATTCAAATCGAATACGAAATCGGAAACTGTTTCGCATGTTGCGTTCAAATTTGAATTTGCCATCGTGGTAGAGACGTAAGGGAGCGACCCATCATCTTTTTGCTCCAAACCACCCTCAGCTGCCCGTGGTAACAAACGAGGCTCTGGCTACTTACTGGTGGCGGCATAACCAATCGCCAATTAAGGTGGAAAGGAGGTGATCCGGCAGAGAACCAAAGTCACCGACATAGCTCACCGGATTATTAAGCTGAAGTGGCAATGGGCTGGCCAGGTCAGCCGCAGAACCGACAACCGTTGGGGTAAACGAGTTCTGGAGTGGAGACCGCGTCTCGGCAAACGTAGTGTGAGACGTCCTCAGGCCAGGTGGAGTGACGATTTGCAAGTGCTGGATGCGAGAAGCCCGGGACCGATCGAGGTGGCGAACATTGGGAGAGGCTTCTGTCCAGCAGTGGACTAATATAGATTGATGACGATGATGATGATGATGACGGGCAGCAGCGTCACCGAAGCGAGAAGGTACGCGCTCCTATTGCCAACTACGACACCCGCGAAATGAGATGGGGTCATCATCATCATCAGCCTATAGCAGTCCACTGCTGGACATAGGCCTCGCCAGTTTGTTCGCCACTTAGGTTTAACATCTGGAGGTTATACCCATAATTGCCACTCTGGGCAGGCGGGTTGGCGATCGCAGGGCGTAGCTTCTTGCTCCGGTGACGCTGCTGCCCGTCATCAGCCTGTGGTATTTATCTACGCCTTCTATCGTGATGGTTTTACCGCCACCAGTCTGTTTGCTAGAGCCTCGTTTGTTGCTCGGCAGGATGCACCACGGGCAGGTGAGGATGGCTTGGAGAGAAAAGGTGACAGATCGCTCCCTTACATTGAGATGGGGTAATCCTAGTCTAAATCCGGTACACGGACAACTGAGTGGGATGACTTGGGCTATTATTTTATTTAGTAAAGGTTTAAGCGGTATCCCTCGTGGCTACCTAGCGATAACTATTAATACCCGTTTTAATTATCAAGCGTCCGCATATAAGTATGTGTATAATCAAATTAATTTCTATCTCTGACGAAATAGTGCTCAGGTAAAATCCTCATTTAAGGTTTATTATGGAACCGTAATGAAATATGATTTAATTATGTAGGTTGGAACCTTCACAAATTAAATCACACCACCTAAGTGCTAAGAGTAATTTTGTGGACCCTTTGAAACTTATTATTATGTGCAAGCTTGTGAGTGGTTTTATTTTACGACAAGGGGAACGAACGGGCTGTAAGGGAGCGACCCATCATCGCTTCGCTCCAAGCCAATCTCACCTGCTTGTGGTGCATCCTGTCGAATAGCAAACGAGGCGCTGGCTTCCATTGGTGGCGCTATAACCTACACAATTGAAGGCGTAGCTAGATACCACAGACCGATGACGATTTTAAGGAAATCTTTCTAATTTTATAGCGATTCTCCTAATGATTTTTTTTGACAAATGTTTCTGTTTTCCCATAAACAAAAACCTATAGAATACTGAAGTCCAATTGACCTCCGGGTCGTGTTTCTGCCAGTGCAGTTAGTAGGGTTTCCGGAGCTCGTGGGGGTTTAGGGTTCGGCCGGCATAGTGGTGGCAACTGACAGGTAACTGAGCAGTTATTTGCCCCTTGTCACAGCGACTTGGGCTTCTCTTTCGCTTTCCATCAGGCGTAGGGAAGCCTTTTTGTCGAGCTACTATAAAAAATCAGGTTGTATCTTCATATCATCAATACAAACAGACATTATGCATAGATTTTTGTACTGTGATGCAACCCGCTGTACTGAAGCAGCGTTCTGCACTGTACCAAACAGCTTGTCTAATACATTTAATTATTTTTTTAACCCATTACGAGTGTTACCTACCAACTGCTGTGTCTATTAAGGAATAACCTGAAAAAAACACGTCAAAATTTACCCTAAAATATTCTCGGCTGCGTAATTTTTCATCTTCCGCCCTCCTAATTTCGTAACTCCAATTTATAATGGTTCCGTCCGGATTAAGATTGCCTGCGGGACTTTGTGGTTTTTGAGTTTATTTCGTTTCAGGATTAGATATTTTAAGTATATTAGTACGGTTAGGAGTTTTTGGTCAACAAAAGGTTAAGGAATTAATTTTATTAATGGTGACTTTATGGACTCAAAGTTGGTCAGTTCGACATGAAATGTTTGGGGTTTATCGCGCGACATTTTTTGTTTTTTTTGACATATATAAAAAGAGCGTCAAGGATGACTTCACTCCACCTGATGGTAAGCGGTCGTGAGGTTTACATGTTAGGTCGACAGGCATGGGCAAACCCACCGCGCCCTTACCCACTGAGATACCGTTACACGCCCCGCCTAAAGAACCCAGGATTGTAAGAGGAAGGAAATACATGAGCTGAAAGATTACATGACTTAATGGCACGGGGCAGGAACGAGTAAATAAACTTCAGGGTTGTACAGAATTGATCTCTCTACAGATTTATTATAAGTATAGATTAATTTTGATCTTATTTATTTTATTCAATAACTTTAAGATTTAGAAAATGATCTATAAATGTCCGATACAGTAATAAATGTAAAAGCCACGATTTTCATCTCAGATTAATTCTGATCCGGTATTACAAATTGCTATCACGAAATTACTAAGGCGTAAGATGATAAATTTCGTAGCCAAGATTAACTTAAAGATTTAAGGCACTTGCTCTGGCTATCGGCTTGTGAGGTAGATATTAGGTAGATATACTTTGTGAACTTACAGGGGTCGTGATCTAGTTGTGTTTGAATCATCTTTTTTTTTCTTAGGAGTGAGAGCTTTCCACTACTCTAAAAGCCCGGTGTTTTTAAAAATTTTACTGATTGCATTTTTGGCAACAGTATCGATTACTAATCACCCCCCGATACTAGTTATTTTGAAAATACATTTAATGTACAGAATTTATTTCTCTAGAGATTTATTATAGGTATACAAGGTGACTTTTTAATCACTATCCAAATTTTTTGATGATGATGATTAGGTATCGTTAATAGAGCCCATTTCTGCAAAAAAATATAGGTAAAATTTTTACAAGAAATTCATTGTCCCGAACCAATTATAAATTTCACATGGAACATCACATACATTGCTCTAATCCCAAAGTAAGTAGCTTAAGCACTTGTGTTATGGGTATCAGAACAACGAAGGTACCACAAATAAATACTTAAATACAAATATAAACACCCAGACACGGAACAAACACAAGTGTTCATCACACGAATGTTTGTCCCGAGTGGGAATCGAACCTACGACCCTTGGTTCAGAAGGCAGGGGTCACTACCAATTGAGCCACCGAGCCAGTCTTAAGATTAAATTCTGAAGGTTACCGGGTTAGTTATTTCTGTTTTGGTCCAACTTTACAATGTATCAGCACGTTTCGCTTGCCCTAGACGAGCCAAGGTGAGGGCGAGAGGGATTATCCTCCCCTGAGGCTACCCTTAACCTTTAGCCGCGTCATTTGCAACACATTGTTGCCCGACAGGGCGTAGCTAAATGCCACAGACCGATGACGGGCAGCAGCGTCGCCGGAGCGAGAAGCTACGACCTGCGATCGCCAACCCGCCTGCCCAGCGTGGCGATTATGGGTATATCCTACCACCACTAAGTGGTGAAAAAAGTCCCACTCTGCGACGTCACGCGTAATTTTAACGGGCTATATCTTTGTCATCTTTGGTCTAATTTACAAATGAAAAAATACGTGTCTTTTATTTTTGAACAATCTAAAAGACGGACTTATTACATTTTTTACGGAAACAGGCCCATCGTGATAGTTATACCGCCACCTATCGGCTGCCAGCGCCTCGTTTGTTATTTGGCAGGATGCACCACGGGCAGGTGAAGTTGGCTTGGAGCGAAAGACGATAGCGCCTCCTTACATCCTCCATATAATC
Source organism: Conogethes punctiferalis (assembly GCA_031163375.1). Taxonomy (NCBI): domain Eukaryota; kingdom Metazoa; phylum Arthropoda; class Insecta; order Lepidoptera; family Crambidae; genus Conogethes; species Conogethes punctiferalis. Next base: position 10,292,938 of record CM062099.1, read on the forward strand.
AAGCTTAACTTTTTTAAAGAAGATCATCATCAGCCTATAGGCTTCACCAATCTGGTTTCCTCTACCTGAGTGTTGTCTGGAAGAGATCGTTATAAGCGATAGCCTAGATTGTAGATTGAACTATGTGTTGTTTGTTAATGTGTTTTCCTGTAATGTCTGTGTTTTTGTGCAATAAAGAGTTTCTATCTATATATTATCATCATCACGGTCAGCCTTTGTGAGTCCAATATTGAACATAGGCTCCCCTAAGCCTCGCCATCTACTTCTGCCTGCTGGTTTCTCCTATCCACTGTTTTCCGGCCACTCCCTGGATGTCGTCCGGCCAGCGTGCTTTGGATCTGCCCGATTTTCTGCTATCTATATATAATATTCTTAAAAACTAGAATAGCAATCTACAGTAATGTCATTATCAATTTATTTTGCTTGATCATTCTGGATATTGCTCATTTCAAATCTTCAATAATGCAAAGAATCCGATGAAAATGTAATTTGCCGAGTTTACCTTATTCTCTGTCGAAATTCTTAATCGTTTTCCCGCGGAAATGGGTTAGGATGCCAAAACAAATTACCTTTTTTATCGCTCCTCTTAAATATAAATAAAGCTCTGTAAGAGAGGTGAAATTTTTGGTTAATTTTAAGATTCTAAGACCCGGCTTCGATATTCTGTCGGATTTAATAAGGAAAGGAACTTCGTGCTAGGAAATAACTTTAATTTTATCCTATTAGGCTCTAATGTTTTTTCGAAGTAAATAAATTTAAAAAAAAGTAAAAATTGGTAGACTTAGTTTTAGTAGAATAGTATCCACATCCAAGTAGTGATGACTATCCCGTGTGCTCGCTGTTAGAGTTCCATTGTCTATACTTATTAACACAAGACATGCCAAGACAGAGCCAAAATCGAGCACAGTGGCGAACCTTGGGGAAGGCCTATGTCCAGATGTGGGCTGATGATGATGATGATGCCAAGACATCTTTCGCTGGCACTTTACCCATAATCGCCACGGGCTGGCGTGTTGGAGATTGCAAGGCGTAGCTCCTCGCTTCGGTGACGCTGCTGCCCGATATCGGCCTGTAGTATTTAGTTACGCCATCAATCGTGATGGTTATACCGCCACCAGTCGGTTGCCAGAGCCTCGTCTGTTATTCAGCAGGATGCATCACGGGCAGGTGAGGGTGGCTTGGAGCGAAAAGTTGGTGCGTCCCTTCCTTACATCCCCAAATACATATTTATTTATTAAATCCTTATTGCACAATAAAAAAATAGAGTACAAAAGGCGACCTTAATGCCGCTTTAAAACGCACTTTCTTTTCAATACTCGATTCATCGATCTATACCTAGATTTGTCTAGGTTCACCGCAGTACTGCATCCGATGAGCGCATTGATAGAAGTCTGCTCATTAGTGCTCAAAGAGCCGGCTTTAATGACCTGACTCGGACTTTCGAAAGTTCAGTGAATGGGCGGCTCAATGTCCATAGACTTAGTACTACGATTATAGATGCGTCATAGACATCTAGAGGTGATTGGAATACACAGCGTAAATAAATAAATAACCCAAGACATGCCTCGCTGGGCCACACATCGCCATCTAGCCCCAAACTGAGCCGAAGCTTGTTCTATGAAAGCTAGACAACTGATAAACTTACTTAGATACTTTTTTTAACCGACTTCGAAAAAAGGAGGAGGTTCTCAATTCGTCTCTATGTATAATTTTTTTTTTTTTATGTATATGCAGCGATATTTTTTGTAAATAAATACATATTATACATAGGAAACACCTAGACCAATACAGACATACATGTTCATGAACATAAATGTTTGCGAGTATGCGGGAGCCAAGATTCTTGGCTCAGAAGGCAGAGGTCACTACCAAATGAGCCATTGAGCCAGACAACGTACATATAATGTAGGTACCTAACTAAAATTAAAATGAGCTGATGATGATGATGTTTGGGCATCATCATCATCATCAAATCATCGCAGTCCAATGGACATAAGCCCCTTGCCTCTTGCCACTTTGGGCAAACATCTGAAGGCCTTACCCATAATCGTCCCTTTGGGTAGACGAGTCAGTCATCGCAGGGCGTAGCTTCTCGCTCCGGTGACGCTGCTGCCCGTCATCGGCCTGTGGTACTAAGCTACGCCGTCAATCGAGGTGGCTATACCGCCACCAGTCGATTGTCAGAGCCTCGTTTGTAATTCGACAGGATGCACCACCTTTTGCTCCAAGCCACCCTGTTTTGGAGAGAAAAGATGATAGGTCGCTCCCTTACATCCTATTAATATTACCTGCAGTAATTAAATGAAGTACATCGTTTCGCCACCAAATTAGATCTTAACTGTAGTTACTCACACTTGGGGGACTTAATTATCGTCTTTACTCTTCAAGTAAAGATGATAAGTCGCCCTTACATTAGACAATAGGCTATTATGGCTAAAAATAGTCATTAGTCCGTCTTTTAGCTTATTCAAAAATAAAAGACACGTATTTTTTATTTGTAAATTAGACTAAAAATTACAAAGTTATAGCCCGTTGAAATTACGCGTGACGTCACTCGGTGAGGCATTTTTACGGGAGCGAGTGACGTCAAAGACTCCCACTCCTAACTTTTGATGCCTTGTATCTTTGCTATTGTTTATTTGAATGAAAAAAGGAAAAATACGTGTCTTTTATTTTTGAATAAGCCTATTTAGAAAGGAGTTAAAATATTTATGAGAAGCTCTTCTCTGCAAGTTATATCTTCGCTCTCCAATCTAACAGCGATAGTCGCAATCAATGTGCCCCTTTGTGGGTGCACAAATGTCGGCGGCAACAAAGCCTTAAACATAATCTGCGCGGTGCAGAGCAGAGCCCTTAGAAATAGGTCAAGGGTCACCCTTTAGGCGAAATTCACACTTACGCGGAAGAGCGCAAGCATGAAGCGATGGTAATCTTCACAATAAATAAATGACCCAAGATGTGCTACCAACGCCATCTAGTCCCAAACTCAGCTGAAGCTTGTGCTATGGGTACTAGATGATTGATAAACTTTTTTTTTCAATTAAATTTAAAATTAAACAGATTATCATTAATTTGGCTGCGGTCTCTCGGTGACTCGGACGGGCGGCTTAATTCCAGCGAAGATTCGCTATGCCCTACCTCTCTTCCTCTACCTCTTTACATACCACCCTAGATGGCGCAGCAAATTAATACGTCAAAAATCTTGGGTTATTAAATTACTAGCTTTTGCCCGCGGCTTCGCTCGCATTAAATTCGGGGTGAATGCTCCATACGAACTTCCACCCCCCATTTTAGGGAAGTGGGGGTTTAGAAAGGGGCAAAAAGTAGCCTAAGTTACTCCCCGTCCCTTCAACTATCTCCATGTAAAAAATCACGTCAATTCGTCGCTCCGTTTTGCCGTGAAAGAAAGACAAACATACAGACAGACACGCTCAGTATGGATTAACAAGAACCAGTCATCGTCACCGGCGTTGTCCGTTCAGTGTGATTAGCTCCTTAAAGTGTTTAGTTAACTAGGCCATGTCCTGTCTAATGGATTTACAATGTCGGATTTGGTGCCAATGTTTTGGGAGGCTCTATCTAGTAGTTCATCAGACAATCTTCTTTGAGTCAGCAACGCCTAACCTCTGTAATGCACGTAGAACTTGTTGATTAATTACAAAAAACATTATAATTATCATTAGCAACTGCTATTTTCTTAGTTGGCGGGTTGGTATTTGACTGGGGAAGTAAGGGAGCGACCTATCATCTTTTCGCTCTTAGTCATCTTCAACTGCCGGTGGTGCATCCTGCTTAATAACAAACGAGGGTCTGGGAACCAACTGGTGGCGGTAAACTCATCACGATTGAAGGTATAGCTAAATATCACAGGCCGATGACGGGCAGCAGCGTCATTGGAGCGAGGAGCTACGCCCTGCGATCGTCAACCCGCCTACCCAGCATGGCGATTTTAGGTATGGCCTCCAGGTGTTTGCCCAAAGTGGCGAACAACTGGAGAGGCCTATGTCCAGCAGGGGACTGCGATGCCTAATGATAATGATGAGAACCAACGGCCTACTTTGCCCTGACAGGTGGCAAGAGGATTCCTCGCAGAGGATAGGGTGGACGGTAACGAAACATTGCGATGTTCCCCGAGTGGCACTCCTCTTCCTCTGCAAGCTCAGCTTATATCTTATACGAGCCACCAATTTCTATAACAACTGTTTTGTGATCCTAGATTAAACAACTTCCATACAGACCGCTATAAAGTTCTCCCTTTCATTTAAGCAAAGCACAATAAAAAACGCCTACTCACAGTTTGACGAGCGATCGCCTCGTTTGAATGGAGTTTCGAAACTGTTTTCATTAAAATAGCTTAGGTTATAAGCATTTGGAAAACTTGTGTACAACTAGTGGTATGCGAACGAAGTATAGGCAATAGTTATTGATTA
>CM062099.1:10297467-10317871 GCA_031163375.1 Conogethes punctiferalis
GTACTTACTACGTATCAAACAGTTTACTACTTTATCTCACGTGTGATATATTATATGATTAAAGTCGCTGTTTCCCAACATTTGTTTATTATACCAACATTATCATGGATTTTTTTAATAAATAAATTAAAAAAAAATGCATGATAGCAATAAAGTGGGATGATGACTAAAAAATAATTTAATGTCCATCAGATAGATCAATGAAAAATATTGGATACGTATTTTTTATTTTGCCTCTTGTTCAAAAACTTACGAGATACATTGATTTTAAATGTCACATGACGTCACGTTAGAGTACAAAATTTATACTCTAACGTGACGTAGTTAGCCCCCACTCCGTAACTTTAATGCGCTATATCTAAGTATTTTCTTGTTATTTCGACAAAACAAAAAATACGGGTCTTATATTTTTTAATATCTAAGAGACGGACTAATTATTTTCTTCATTTTCATACCTTGTCATCATCCGTATTAGAGCAGGCGTTGACTCTACTTCATGCATAATGCCGCGGCTACACATTGAATTCAACTTTGCGTCCAATCACTGTCCAATGCCCAATACTAAGTCTCTCAATGTCTTCATTGTGTCAAAGTACCGATACACACATTGGTGCATTGGGTGCAAAACGTTACGTTGGTGCAAATATCTCCAATGTGTGGCCGCGGGCTTAAGACTTATTTTTTACGACTATTATTTTTTTAGCTTAATTATTGAAAAATTACTACTGCATTGGGCATGTACAGCAGTGCGTTTGCATGCTGATGAAGATGATATTATATACTTGTGTGTTTTTTTTATATTGGCTCCTCTTCGCCTGTATAACCACCTCTATTTATAAAGTTATTCTTTTTTTAATTGTGTTACCTCTCTACTACTACTTTGGGTATGTATGTTGTTTTGGATAGTTATGAAATAAAAAATAAGCAGTCGGGTCGGGAACGCTTCGAGAGTGTATACCCATAAGCTGTCCCAAAGCAGACACAATACCTAGATAGACAATAACTTTTTTTTATAGTGGCTCGATTATAATGGCTTCCCTACGCCTGATGGAAAGCGAAAGAGAAGCCAAGTCGCTGTGACAACGGGCAAGTAACTGGTCAGTTACCTGTCAGTTGCCACCGCCATGCCGGCCCAACCCTAACCCCCCAACGAGCTCCGGAAACCCTACTCACCGGCAGAAAACACGACCCAGAGGTCATTTGACTGCGGTATTCTATAGGGTGGAGGTCCTTCCCCGGACGGGCGGCTCAATTCGAGCGAAGATTCGCTATGCCCTACCTCTCTACCGTGCACTACATGTAAGTCATGCACGGACAATCAACATGTTGCTTAAGCCTAAGTTGGTATTTTTAAGTCGATCCGATTTTCACCGGAAAACCTGGCCTTTGTATCAATAAAATAAGTAAGTTTGACAAACTATGTTGTGTCAATACAACAAACTCCGTATCGTAGTACTTTTATATATCACCTCCAGTTAGGGAGGAGCCAGTACCCTGGATGTTGTTGTTAGTGATGAGGTGTTGACAGAAAATTATAAAAAAAAATTATTTTGAAAAACAAAATGGAATCAAACAAATTGAAGTGGTCAGCGTTTGGTGTACAAAGTTTAGCGGCTTTATGCAGTTAGTATTAAAAATAAAACATAATACAACATAATTAAATTTTTTTTGCATAATTTAAAGTTTTGAGGCATCATAATACTAATTAGCGAAATATGATCCTGGCCCGTAATGGTAGTTTAGCTAAAAATAAATAAATAAATATTTGAAGCCATAAAATCAATAACCGACTTATCCTTAAACTTAAGTGAAAAATATAAAAATACTTGGTACAGTGTGTATATAGCACTTTCCTTTTTCTATCAGCTATCGGAAGAAACGAATGGTTAATAAAAAGGCCCCACATATTTTAAAACAATTAATTGATTAGAGATTACACTCTCGAAAACGATTAGTTTTAGTGGTTTTGTGATAAAATATCTTGTGTTCATAAAAAAAATGTATCTTAGTAAGTTTATCAGTCTAGTACCCATAGTACAAGCTTCGGCTTAGTTTGGGGCTAGATGGCTCTGTGTGGCCCAATGTGGCATGTCTTGGGTTATATATGTATTATTTATGACTGGCTCGGTGGCTCAATTGGTAGTGACCCCTGCCTTCTGAACCAAGGGTCGTGGGTTCGATTCCCACCCGGGACAAACATTCGTGTGATGAACACTTGTGTTTGTTCCGTGTCTGGGTGTTTATATTTGTATTTAAGTATTTATTTGTGGTACCTTCGTTGTTCTGATGCCCATAACACAAGTGCTTAAGCTACTTACTTTGGGTGTAGACCAATGTATGTGATGTTGTCTGATATTTGTTTATTTACTTTAAAAAAAATTAATAAACATTCTGCTTTCTATTCTAAAACCGGAAACCACACGGACGAACAAAATACTCAGCTAATCTTTTCCTTTCAGTATCCTTTCTCGCACCCAAACAGGGTTCATATTTGCATGGCCCTCATACACATTGGCCAACTTTACTTCCAACGAGACGTTGCTAAACGCCCCATGTCTACGATGCAGTCGTCGCTCCTGGGGTCTCTGCCGAACGTGGGAAGTCTGATTGTGACCCCTTCTGTGGCTATACGTTCAACACTTTGGGAAGGAAGTATGCTACAATACTCTTCGCGTTGCCTTATGTGGTAAGTTCGTTTCTTTTATATCCATTAACTTAGACTAACATAACATAACTTTTGGACTGCTTACCATCAGGTGGAGTCATTCAGGTCTTCCTGAATGCTCTTAATATAAAAAAAGACTTAAAGGTTGATTGGTAGAGAATCTTAAGTCTTAGGTGGGATGTAAGGGAGCGGCCTATCATCATTTCGCTCCAAGCCAACCTCACTGCCCGTGGTGCATCCTGCCGAAGCACAATCGAAGGCGTAACTACACACAGGCGATGACGGGCAGCAGCGTCACCGCCGCTGCGCGAGAAGCTACGCCCTGCGATCGCCAACCCGCCCAGCGTGGCCTTTATGAGTATATCCTCCAGATGTTTGTCCTGAGTGGCGAACAACTGGAGAGGCCTATGTCCAGCAGTGGACTGCAATAGGCTGATGATGGTGATGGTAGAGAATCCTCCTAGCATTATGTTCGCTTTTTGTGCGATAAAGTTTAAATAATTTTTCTCCTCTTCACATTTCAGTTAGCCTGGTTAATTATCTCGTTCACGGCTAACACCATCATGATTCTCCTCGCCATGACCTTGGCGGGTATCGGGATAGCTGGCCAGAACGTGTCCCTCATATACATATCGGAGATATCCCACGACTCGATAAGGGGGGGCCTTACTGCGTGCTCAGCGACTTTGTATTATATGGGTGAGTGTTCTGATATAATGACTTTGATTAGGGTGGATGCTTAGCCAGGGGTAGGGGTATTTGCCCTCCTCCTACCAGGAGTGCCGGCCGCTTGTCATTTGCGGCTGGCCAGGGCATGCAGGCAGGCCGTATGTTTTGGCGTTACCCGTAAAATTGCGACACAGGGGGGTTTAGTGGGTGGGTATACCCTCCCATTTCGGGAGGTGTGGGTCCCACACACCATGTCACCTCCCCCCGGAGGTGGCATGACGGTGCCGAATGCATTCCCCTCTAAAAAAAAGTGTGGATGCTTAGAGGTGAAAATATTCATCGTCTAATGGGACTGGGCTTGGCGTACGGCCTAATGGGGGTATGTGGTGTCTGCCAATTAGGGCAGGCGGCGGCGTCATAGCAGCTTTAAGGTCCCAGTGTCCCGAACGTCATATGCGGATCGGTTAAGGGTAACTCCGATTTTTTACTGCCACCCTTTCATCTCGAGCGATAAGGGTGCCGTGAGTCCCACATACCCCACTATTCCCCATGGTAGTGGGGATCCGTAAACCGCATTCTTCCGGGAAATGTTATGGCATGGCGGTGGTAGAAAGTGAATACTAAATTTGTACTACTATCATCATCATCATTAGCCTCCAGGCTTACGCCGCTAGTGATAATATTTGTTATTTTATTTGCCATAATCACCATGCTTACCATCAAAGCCAAAGTCAAAAGTCAAAATAATCTTTATTTGTATAGGTTTAAAAAAACATTTACAAATCGTCAAAGCTACTAGCTACCACCAGTTCGGAAAGCAGCATTCTACCGAGAAGACACCGGCAAGAATCTCAGGATACCATACGACATTTACTATGTACACATGACAAATATTTCTGGACTACTTAGGATCCTGATTAAGCACGTCTTCGAAACTTTCAGGTCTTCTCATCTCCTACATCCTCGGGAGATACCTCACTTACCACCAGGTGCTATACACTCATCTCACAGAGTCTGTGGTGTGCATCGTACTTCTGCTTCTGTTGAAGGAATCTCCTGTATACTTGGTGCTTGCGGGGAAAGACGAAGTAAGTGATTGGCATTGGTACTTTTAGTCTTCTTACGAAGTTACAGAGTCCTTCAGTGGTTCTAATGTGATGTTAAGGGGTTAAGTTTGTCGATCAGCCTGCCAGATTTTTGTTTTGCCAAGTATTTTTCGTAGTTTCCCCTACGAGGTGGTCCACTGGTCTTGGAGTCATGTTACTTAAGATCCTAGATACCATCCCATGTTAGCCGGAGGGTCCAGGGTTTTTAGTGTATTTTAAGAGAGTTAGGGCATAGCGAATCTTTGCTCGTATTGAGCTGCCCGTCCGGGGAAGGACCTCCACCCTATAGAATACCGCAGCCAAATGACCTCCGGGTCGTGTTTCTGCTGGTGAGTAGGGTCTCCGGAGCTCGTGGGGGGTTAGGGTTGGGCCGGCATGGCAGTGGCAACTGACAGGTAACTAACCAGCTACTTGCCAGTTGTCACAGCAACTTGGGCTTCTCTTTAGCTTTCCATCAGGCGTAGGGAAGCCATTAAGTCGAGCTACTATAAAAAAATATCCCAGACTTCCGATTGACCAAGCTAAAGATGTTGGGAATCTGAATCCGAGTGCCACATGCCTGAGCGATAATATAAAGAAGTCATGTAACATCTTCTTTTCATGTGACATGGCTTAATGAGACTTGAATCTATGTTTTTGATTTTCAATATTCTGTAGGATTTCTGTCACTACCTATATCTATACTCTATCACGATATGTCTGTATGTAATGATAGAAATAATTATCTTGCATGATATTGCGAAAGATTAAGTTAATTTTTTGTGTTCTTGCAGGAAGCTGCGAAGTCAATAGCGTTTTATAACCAAGTGGATGTGAACAGCAAAATGGTTGAAGTAGAATTGAAGAGGATAAAACTTCAGATCGATCCCAGTTTTGAACAAATACCTGGAAATGAGAACGGTAAGGATAAGAAATATTATATATAATAAAATATATATAATAATATATAAGAAATATTATATACACTCGGGTGCACCGCACCCTTGCACCCCCTAGTAGAGACGGCCCTGCTCGGGTTCAAACGGATCATCATCAGCCTCTATCCGTCCACTGCTTGACATAGGCCTCTCCCTTGAAAAAAGGCCTTATCGCCTTAGTTTAGGGCAGGCTCGACGCCCTCGGTGGATACATACATAAGAGACCAGGCATCCAAGTACAAATACTTACATTGTGCTAACAATTACCTTTTGTTTACCACCTCTTTATCAGTTCTAATTGAACTTTCGTCCTTTATCTAATAACGCACCTACTGTCTCGATGACACGCGCTGGTAATGACGCTATCTGGTAGATAAATAAGGAATTTGTTTAAAAATAGCACCTCTATAATATTAGTACTTATTGTTAGGGATCTATACTTAGAGAGGTAGGGTGTAGTGAAACTTCGCTTGAATTGAGCCGTTCGCCCGGGCAAGGACCTCCACCCTATAATTATACCGCAGCCAAATGACTTCCGGGTCGTGTTTCTACCGGTGAGTAGGTTTTCCGGAGCTCGTGGGGGGTTAGGATTGGGCCGGCATGGCGGTGGCAACTGACAGGTAACTGACCAATTATTTACTGGTCTTGGGCTTCTCTTTCGCTTTCCATCAGGCGCAGCCATTATGTCGAGCTACTATAAAAAAAAAGGTTAAAAAGGAATCCTATTACTAAGGCTTCCCTCTGTTCGTCTGTCCATCTCTCTGTCACCAGACTATCTCTAATACTGCTACTCCAGCTAGGCAGTTGAGATTACCACAAAGGTATTTCTCATCATCATCAGCCTTTCACAGTCCAGTGCTGGATATAGGCCTCTACAGTTGTTTGCCACAACATCTGCAGGATATATCTCCGATTAATTACTGATACTCATGTAAAGCTTAGGAGAGGATTTAGTATCACCTAAAAGTCTATTGTTCAATACTTTTATAAACCTACTCTTTTCCTTATTTGCAGAAATGGAAATGTCAGGAGAATTCCTGAAGAAGCAAGAAGCTGGAGACATTGTACCGAGGAAAGAGCCCGCATGGAAAATATTGAGTAAGTAATTTCAGAAATGTTAAGAGTAATCAATATGATTATGGGTATATCTTCCAGAAGTTTGCCCTATGTGGCGAACAACTGGAGAGGCCTATGTCCAGCACTGGACTGCAATAGGCTGATGATGATGACGACATGATTTTGTTTTTTAATTTTGCCACTACAAGAAAACGACTATGGGTTCTTTATGGCTGACTTCGAGATAAAAAGGGAGCTCAAGACGCTCTGATATCAAGCGTTCCAGTAAACTAATTGATTGTGCTGATTGTGCAAACCAACGGGCATTCTGTTTCTTTACTCTCATAAGCTGAGGGGATGACAGCTCGACACGACCGGAGAGATGATGCAGGACCAACAGCTTAACGTCCTGTCCGGACTTTGAGGGACTTTGAGGACTTTGAGGGCTTCCTGATTTCGGGACTTCTACCGAACGATTTCTTGAAAGAAAAGAACAGTTACAAGTTTTAATTCGACCGAGATTCAAACTTGGGATCTCTTTATAGCTGCACCACATTATGCCCTTGCCTTGCCTGATAGCAAGCACAACCAAAAGGTGGCTGCAGTAATGGACAAGTAACAATAGAATCAGTTGCCATTGCATACGATTGTTCTGGCTATATGAGTATACCGACCGAGGTGATTTTGGTTGTTTTGTAGGACTTGCAGTCTTTTGAGTTCCAGAAACATTAACACCATTCTTACTTCACAGGAAAATCTAGATCCTCCAAGCGAGCCCTCTTCACCGTCCTCATTCTCATTGCTGCAACCACCATGATGGGGTCCGTGGTGCTCCAGGTCTACGCAGACCACCTCTTCAGCCAAGCCGTGCCCTCCATGTCTGCCAGCTTATGCGCCATCTTCCTTGCCATAGACTTCACCATTGCTAGCATAGTCTGTGTGTTTGTTATAGACAAATTTGGGAGGAAGGTAAGGAGAGAACATCATCAGCCTATTGTAGTCCACTGCTGGACATAGGCCTCTTCTGTTGTTCGCCACTTAGGGCAAACATCTAAAGAATGTCGGCGTAGTCGCCACGCTGGGCTGGCAGGTTGGCGATTGTAGGGCGTAGCTTCTCGCACCGGTGACGCTGCTATACCTCCACCAGTAGGTTACCAGCGCCTCCTTTGTATGCACCACGGGTGGACCACGGTGAGGTTGGCTTGGAGTGAAAAGATTATCATCTTTATTCCCTTACATCCCCAATATTAGCTTTAATATTTAAATATTATTACTGACCCGTCCTTTGGGTATTTCAGATAGCTATTGATTGGGTTACAGTATTAGCGTTTTAATCAGGATCCTTAATTTCTTCAAACAATATAGCCTTAATTACCTATGGCAAATGTAGCTTTCCAATGGTGAAAGAATTGTTGAGATTGGCACAGCAGTTTTTGAGTTAATTCATTAGAAACGTAGACTTGCCCAGCGTGGCAATTATGGGTAAAGCCTACATAATATGTTTGCCCAAAGTAGTGATAAAATGGAGGGGCTTGTCTCCATCAGTGGACCGCAATAGGCTGATGATGATGATGATGTACAGAACTACAATCTTTGCTCTCTACAATATTAATGTAGCTGTTATAGATCATCATCATCATCATCATCGCTCCGTGACTGGCTCCGTGGCTAAACTGGTAGTGACCCCTGCCTTCTGAGCCAAGGGTCGTGGGTTCGATTCCCACCCGGGACAAATATTCGTGTGATGAATACTTGTGTTTGTTCCGTGTCTGGGTGTTTATAATTTGTATTTAAGTATTTATTTGTGGTACCTTCGTTGTTCTGATACCTAACACAAGTGCTTAAGCTACTTGCTTTGGGATTAGAGCAATGTATGTGATGTTGTCTGATATTTATTTATTTATTTATTATTTACAGTCCACTGCTGGACATAGGCCTCTCCAGTTGTTCGCCACTTAGAGCAAACATCTGGAGGATATACTCATAATCGCCACGCTGGGCAGGCGGGTTGGCGATCGCAGGGCGTAGCTTCTTGCTCCGGTGACGCTGTTATAGATAATAAAAAAATCTTTCTTTCCAGAACCTCTTAATCATCACAGCATCAATCTCCGGGATCTGCACACTACTGCTGGGGGTTCAGCTGATGCTGAACTTTGCCCCGCACTGGTTCACAGCATTCCTCATCTACTTATACAGCTTTGTCTACACTGTGGGCTGCGCCGTCATCCCATTCGTGTTGGCAGCTGAAGTATTCTTACCAGAGGTAAGAAATTGCTCTTATACTTAGTTGGCTCAGCGACCCGTAGTGATCTTGGCCTCCGATACAAAAATACGCTATTTTTCCATAAATTGAGTTATCCAGAACTCTTGAGGACCTGTAGCCATAAAAAGGTCCTTCTGTACTCCGTCACCCCACACTCTAACGGTACCTAAGCCGCCCAACGGTCGTCTTGTCCACTCCATATATCTCTCTTGACTGTCCCATTTATCACCATCCTCTCCTTTACGCTTTCGTAAGGATTAAAAACTTGCTTTATCGCCTCGCCAACAATATGCTGTTCAGCACAACGCAGGGCATAACTTATCGCTCCGGTGACGCTGCTGCCCGTCATTGGTCTGTGGTATTTAGCTCCGCCTTCAATAGTAATGGTTATACCGCCACCAATCGGTTGCCAACGCCTCGTTTGTTATTCGGCAGGATGCAACACGGGCAGGTGATGGTGGCTAGGAGCGAAAACATGATTGGTTACGCTCCCATACACCCTTCGCAAATCGTCACTCCACCTACAAAATTCTAAGCTTATTATAATTTTCTTTCAGGTCCGAGGCCTCTGCAACAGCCTATGTATGGGCTTCGTGTGGATAGTGGCTTTCTTTACCCTATTCGTCTTCGGGCCTCTGGAGGCCGCTGTGGGCCTAGGCCCAGTATTCTGCATATTCTCCGCAGTCTGCTACATAGGCGCCGCGTATACGTACTTCAAACTGCCTGAGACTAAAGGGTTGTCAGCTGATGCTATACAAAGGAAGTTTTTGAAGATTTAGGTGGTTTAATAAAGTATTTTGAACACTTCTGGGTTTTATTTTTATGTTCTATTTTCCTTCATCATCAGTCTATCCAGTATCCCAACTGCTCGCCACTTCGCAAATATCTGGAACCTTTGCTCATAATCGCGACGCTGGGCAGGCGTTTTGGGTATCGCAGGGCGTAGCTTCTAGCTCCGGTGACGCTGCTGCCCGTTATCAGCCTGTCTTATTCTACGCTGGCAATCGTGATGGTTAGGTAAACTGCCAGTAGTCGGTACAATTTACTTGACTAGAGGGTTATGAGCTAATCCGACACAAAGGAAGTTTTTGAAGGTTTGGGTTCTGATTACAATGACTAAAGCTGATTAGAGGGTTTTTGGGCTGATGCGATACAGCAGAAATTTGTTGAAGATTTAAGTTCAATAATAGGGTTTTTAAGGAGCCTTTTTGAAATCTAATTTCCTTGACTAGTGGTTATGCGATTAAATAAATATCAATAAATTAGCAAACAACATCACATACACAGCTCCGACCCCAAAAAATAAAGACAAGTCTTAAGATTTTTTGAGTGTATTTTTATGTTTCTTTTTCTTGCTTTTGGTAGTAGATGAGCAAGTGGCCTTCATATTGTACAAAAGGCGGACTTTTTAGCCAGATTGAATAAATATAAGCATAAATAATATCCCATCTCATACCTGTAATACGTACCTACCAAGTAAATTCGACAAGAAAACAAGAGTTTACCCTATTCTTTATATAAATACAAAGAAAAAACATATAAGCTCAAACAAACAAGTGATTCCTTTAAAACAAATTGTTTTGTTTGGTCCGAACAAATACTGCTTATCATTATACTATTTACTGCCACGTTTAAAATTACTACGTGGCATCGTAAGTGTGACAACACAGAACAGACGATCATAATCCTATGATACATGACTGCCCGGTGGCGTAATGGTTAGAGCAAGGACAATCCGAAGGCTCCGAGTTCATTTAGCAAATGAAGTTCCTACTCTAATTGAATAACAAACGATGCGCTGGCAACCGACTGGTGGCGGTATAACCATCATAATTGAAGGCGTAGCTAAATACCACAGACTGATGACGGGCAGCAGCGTCAACGGTGCGAGAAGCTACGCCCTGCGATCGCCAACCCGCCTGCCCAGCGTGGCGATTATGGGTATAATCTGCAGGTGTTTGCCCAAAGTGGCGAAAACCTGGAGATGCCTATGTCCAGCAGTGGACTGCAATAGGCTGATGATGATGATGATGATGAACTCTGCTTACAGTGTGGTCACAGGGCAACCTTTGGCACTGTTTGTATTTGTCTGTTTGCTATGTATAATATCCATTTATGTATTTACAAAAAAATATCTAAGTAAGTTCATTAGGGATGTAAAGGTGCGATATAATCTTCTTGCTCCAATCCACCCTCACCTGCCCGTGGTGCATCCTGTTGAATAACGATCACGGCTCTGGCTACCGCGATATTCAAATTCAAATGTATTCATCTATTTATGTACTTATTACCAAAAAATGTCTCAGTAAATTCGTCTGACTATTTTTTTGTACCCATAACACAAGCTTCGGCTTGGCTTGTCACTAGATGGCGTTATGTGTCCCAGCGTGGCATATCCTGGGTTATTATTTTAACGTCTGATATAAAGTAATTAACTGACACAATCAACAATGTAATTGAGTGTAAAATGTATTCCCAGTCACTGTTCTTTTTATAGGGCGCAATTGTGAGATTTATTTAAACGAGTGATAATTATTATACAACATAATACTTTGTGTAATGAAGTAATCTATGTTATAAAAAATATAGTAGCATTAGCT
Source organism: Conogethes punctiferalis (assembly GCA_031163375.1). Lineage (NCBI taxonomy): Eukaryota > Metazoa > Arthropoda > Insecta > Lepidoptera > Crambidae > Conogethes > Conogethes punctiferalis. The sequence goes on from CM062099.1 coordinate 10,308,744, forward strand.
CACTGCTTTGTCTGTGCCTCTTTTTTTTATAAAAAGAGCGTTCAGGATGACCTCACTCCACCTGATGGTAAGCGGTCGTGAGGTCCAAATGTTAGGTCGACAGGCACTCTTTGAAATTTTTATTTATTTTTGTTTATATTGAAAGCTAAAAGGAAGCCCAAATCGCTCTGATAACGGGCGGGAAACCTCAGTTTCTAGTCAGTTACCACAGCCATGCTGGCCCGCGAGATGCTTCTTCACGCTTCGTTTAGTATGGGGTCCTTACCCCATACTGAAAGAAATTAATATTATGTTCATGTGGTGACGGATAAAGGATCATAAACAGCTATCGCATTCCACAGCTGGACATTATGCCTTTTCTGTTGTTTGCCACTTTCGTCACACTCTGGGAGCTTTGCCCATAATCACCTCAATGGGGCAGGCGGATAGGCGATCGCAGGACGAAGTCCCTCGCTCCGGTGACGCTGCTGCCCGTCATCGGCCTGTGTTATTTAGCTACGTTTTCAATCGTGATGGTTATACCGCTACCAGTTGGTTGCCAGGGCCTCATTTATTCGTCAGACCAAGGGCAGGTGAGGGTGGGCCGGACCGAAAACATAATATATGATCCACTGCTAGAAATAGGCCTCTCCAGTAGTTCGCAACTTTGGGCAAACATCTGGAATATCTGGCAATCGCAAATTCAAGAAAACCTTTATAAAATCTTAATTTCTCATTATCTTTTACTAAGCAGTTTAGGATTGCATCACTTTTGCGCTAACACCCCAATTTCCCCTTCATCACGCAAATATTTATCTACAAATAAAACATACGTACAAACAAACATACATTCGAGTTAATTATAAGTAAGGAAATGTGATTAAACGTCTATCTCTTTAGTAGCTGGGTATTTCCGAGCTCCATACGACGTCTAGTAAAAGAAAATCTTTCTACCGTGGTGTATTGTTACTGAAAACTGCTGACGAATAAAAATATAATTGAAAGATTAAAAATAGACCGCTATAGTATGGAGGAAAGTGTGAGGACATCAGCTGTTTTGGTGCAAGGAATTTCGGCTGCATGCAGTAAGTTTTATTTGCGTAGATCCTCACGTGCAGTCACGGAAAAGAACCATCCCATTTCTAGCAGCGGATGTCCGAAGGGATTTCTGGAGATTTCACCTTCTATGAAGCTGGATGGCTGGGTCTTTTGAACCGACTTCAAAAAAGGAGGAGGTTCTCGATTCGTCAACACAACAGTTTACGTTACCAAGAGGTCTTGGGTTTTTTGAAGTCGGTTTGTAAGGGAGCGGTCTATCATCTTTTCGCTTCAAGCCAACCTCACCTGCCCGTGGTGCATCCTGCCGAATACCAACGAGGCGCTGTCGACCGACTGGTGGCGGTATAACCATCTCATTTGAAGGCGTAGCTAAATACCACAGACCGATGACGGGCAGCAGCGTCACCGAAGTAAGAAGTTATGCCCTGCGATCGCCACCCGCCTGCCCAGCGTGGCGATTATGAGTATAACCTCCAGATGTTTTCTCTAAGTGGTGAACAACTGGAGAGGCCTGTGTCCAGCAGTGAACTGCAATAAGCTGATGATGATGATCACTTACTTCAAGTGTTACTTAACTTAATGAGCAAATATATTATTGCAGGGTGACCTCTCAACTATTATAATATGTACCTAGTTATATTATTAGAATCTAAAAGACTATTAATTACAAGTCCTATTCACTATTTATCTTATCTAATATATGACTACGAAAACGCATTTAGCACTCACTTTACGATGTGAGGACTATGTTAGCGTCCTGTGTTTGATTAATGTATTTTATAAGCTTTTGTTATTAACCCTTTAAACGCCAGTGACCGTTTTCAATTGTGTCTCATTTCTCGGCGATTAAAGCATTAACTAGCTTTATGTTTACACCTCACGCAGCCCATTGCTGGACATCATCATTATCATCATCAGCCTATTGTATTCCACTGCTGCACACAAACCATAGTTGTTCGCCACTTAGGGGAAACATCTGGAAGATATACCCCTAATCGCCACGCTGGGCAAGCGGGTTGGCGAACGCAGTGCGTAGCTTCTCGCTCCGGTGACGCTGCTGCCCGTGGTATTTGTGGTATTTAGCTACGCCTTCAATTGTGATGGTTATACCACCAGTCGGTTGCCAGCGCCTCATTTGTTATTCGGCAGGATGCACACCTGGCAGGTGAGGTTGGCTTGGCGGGAAAAGATGATAGGCCGCTCCTTTACATCCCCTTTACTCTCTATGTTATCTTCATTCTATACTTGCCTTTGCCGGGTCAGTAAGCTGAAGTGGCAGTGGGCTGGCCACATCAGCCGCAGAACCGATAACCGTTGGGGTAAACGAGTTCTGGAGTGGAGACTGCGTCTCGGCAAACGTAGTGTAGGACGCCCTCAGGCCAGGTGGAGTGAAGATATGCGCAGGACGGCTGGCAAGTGCTGGAGCATAGTGGCGAACCTTGGGAGAGCCCTATGTCCAGCAGTGGACTGATGTGGGCTGATGATGATGATGATACTTTCCTTTCAGTTGCTTGCCTGACCAGCCTTACCGGCTTCATCTACGCATGGCCTTCCTACAACCTGGCTTCCTTCAAGACCAACGAGACTGTCCTGGCGGCTCCTATGTCTACCATGGAGGTGGCCGTTCTGGGCAGTCTCACCAACATCGGGGCTCTGGCGGTGACCCCCTTCTGTGGGTACGCCATGGACACCCTGGGGAGGAAGTACGCGGCCATGCTGTTCGGATTGCCTTTCGTGGTGAGTTTTTTTTTCACCAAAAGTTACACTACCATTCTAGGAGAAACTTGCCCTGATGGGCTGCTTCCCTCCTAGTTCCTAGTCAATCTTAATGTGTAAGACTTACACTACATAGATAGTTAATTTTGAGAGAGGTAGGGCATAGCGAAACTTCGCTCGAATTTAGCCGCCCGTCCGGGGAAGGACCCCATAGAATACCGCAGCCAAATTACCTCCGCGTCATGTTTCTGCCGATGAGTAAAGTTTCCAGAGCTCTTGGGGGGTTAGAGTCGGGGCGGCATGGCGGCGGCAACTGACCAGTTACTTGCCCGTAGTCACAGCGACTTGGGCTTCTCTTTCGCTTTCCGTCAGGCGTAGGGAAGCCATTACGTCGTGCTACTTTGAAAAATGTCTTTATTTTGGTGTCTCAGAATTACCATACTTAAATTTTTCGTTTCAGTTGGGATGGACAGTGATATCGCTCACAAGATCTGTGCCGTTGGTGCTGTTCGCTATCGGCTTCGCGGGTATAGGCGCAGCGGGACAAGCCGTCTCGTCAGTGTACATCGCTGAAATATGTTATGTGAGTATGTAGACTGGCAACCGAATGATGGTGGTGTAACTGTCGCAGTCACCTGGTTGAATCTGCTATTCAATTAAATGACTAGCGCGTTCATTGAATGACGACATTTAATTGAATGTTTAAAGGACAACTCGTCAAGTTATTGAATGAAACGTTCAACGTCTTGACTGAACGTCATTTTAGCAAAGTCGTTGAATGGGTAAAAGCCGACTGTTTAATGTTTAGTTTTTAATTTTTCTTTAAAAGTATCCGGAGGCGGCCGTATTAATAGGTAAATCCATGCTGTCACACTATTTTATTACGTATAAGTCAGTTTAAAGTAAATCTAATCAAAAAAATATCAACACTCAGGTGAATGTTCGACGCCATATTTGTTTTAGTGACTACTAACGCCGCGCGGGAAAAAAATGAACTAAATTACAATCACTTGACTGCTTTTACGTCCGCTCTTTTCAAAGGGCTATGTTTCAATCCGCTACTTAGTTGGACGTTAAGTGACGCGTGTTTAGTCAACGTTCGGTCTAGTCATTCAATGAACGCGCTAGCGATTCAATTGAATAGGAGATTCAACCAGATGACTGCGACATAACCATCACAATTGGAGGTGGAGCTACTGTTCCTCGCTCCTGTGCCTGTGCTGCCCATCATCAGCCTGTGGTATTTAGATACCTGATGACGGGCAGCAGCGGCACCGGAGCTCGCCCCGGAGCCGGATCTCTGTCTTAAAAAAGATTCCTTTGCCTGATGGAAATTTGATGATGATATTTTTATATTCCAGGACTCAATCCGCGGCGCCCTCACTTCCACTACGGTATCAGGCTTCTTCCTCGGCCTGATGTTCTCCTATGCTTTAGGAGGGTATCTGACCTACGACCAGGTGGTCTACGTCCACCTGACTCTGTCAGTCGTGTACATACTCCTGGTGGCTGTTCTGAAGGAGTCGCCTGTGTTTTTGATACAGAAGGGAAGAGATGAGGTAAGGAAATAAACTACAACGCGGTGCATTTTGCGCGCAATTTTCTGCCTCGTGCAACCGGGCTTTGGAATCAGCTTCCTGCTGCAATTTTTCCGAGTGGATATGATTTAGGGACCTTCAAAAAGCGAGCCTATAGATTTCTCAACGCACCTGTGACTCCCCTGGTGTTGCGGTGTCTATGGGCTGAAGTGATCACTTACCATCGGGTGACTTTCAGGCCAGTTTGCCCCCTCTACCATAAAAAAAAATACAATTGTCTATTTTGCCTAGTTCTAATATTAGATTTTAGATAGTGATGAGTATCAATCTGACTGGATGGAGGGGGCGAGGCCGCCCGAAGAAAAGATGGATGGACTGCGTGAATGATGATATAAATAAAATAAATAAATAAATAACCCAAGACATGCCACGTTGGGCCACACAGCGCCACCTAGCCCCAAACTAAGCCGAAGCTTGTACTATGGGTACTAGACAACTGATAAACTTACTTAGATACATTTTTTTTTTGTAAATAAATACATATTATACATAGAAAACACCCAGACCAATACAAACAGACATGCTCATGAACACAAATGTTTGTACTGTGCGGGAATCGAACCCACGACCCTTGGCTCAGAGGGCAGAGGTCACTACCAAATGAGCCACCGAGCCTGTCATATGGCTGAGAAAGTAGTGAATGGGACCATGTCAGCTGATAGGGATGAATGGAATGGACCCCATATAATGGGAACAGGGCAAGCGAATGATGAGTATCAATCAATCAACAGCCTCGGTCTGTCCACTGTTGAACGTAGGCATCCTTTAGTTCGCACCACATTTCTCTATCCCGGGCTTCCTTCATACAGCTACTGCCAGCAGTTCTTCCAAGGTCATCAGCTCTTCGGGTTGCGGGGCGTCCTAAAATGCATTAAAAAAAGTCATGTTTATTCCATATCGTTCAATTGATGCTTACTTTATATCCTACTTATTGATAAATGCAAAATTTTGTTCGGATGGATGGATAAATGGACGGTTGTTTGTTACTCTTTTAAGTGAAAACTATGGAACAGATTTGAATAAAACTTTAGAGTAACATAGGTCATGCATCAGATTAACACAAAGGCTATAATTATAAGGATATAATAATTTCACATAGCCATTGTTGCGGGGAGATGCAAGAGGCCCAGGACCGATCGAAGTGGCGAGCATTGGGAGATGCTTATGTCCAGCAGTGGACTGGTGTGGGCTGATGATGATGATGATTGTTGCGGGGTAACGCCGCGGGCTTCAGTTAGTTTTGCATAAACACAACTTAATTACAATCCTCCCTTGCCTGTTTATTATCAGGAGGCAGCAAAATCGTTAGCATTCTACAGAAGAGTTGATGCAACTTCTAAAGAAGTGGAGTTAGAAATAATGAAGATAAAATTACAACTGGATCCAAGAATTGAAGCGATTCTACAATCTGATAACGGTAAATCCTTTTGCTATCAAATGTTTGTAGAAGAAGTATTAGAAACTTGAAAATGTTAGTCATTGATGTCTCTGTCAAAACTTCAATGCCTAAAAGTATTTTCGCTGTGAAACGTTGACAAATCTAACCAAATTATGTGATTCTATGACTGAAGCATTTCGTCAATTTCTTTTGTCATTTTTTATGTTTTTGGATCTCATAACATCATGTTTTGTTGTGTCTTTTCCCATCATATTTTGGTTTCGGTAGTTCTAGGACCTAGAATAGGACCACCTCATTCCGTTTTTTTCATTCCGTAGGGCATCTCCCAGCAACGCCCTGAGCCGAGGCTCGAGCCCCACAGGGGCGCCCTCAGCATCGTTGCTTAAATTTTAGGGGTAAGAGCCTTTCGCTCCCCCAACAGTCCGGTGATGATGACAAGGCCGCCCTGGCCATCATCGTAGTCATTTAGAAAAGAAAAGACCACTTCATCACATCCTAACAAAGTCGTAGAAGACGACTAAGAGAATATCAGAAAACCAGCAGCAGCATTGCTTGGGTACAAAAATAAGACCTACTGCAATCACCAACCCACCTTCAAAGTCTGGTGTCTTAATTATCATCCGTTGAGACGACATAGACAGTTATCTTGCTAAAACCGTAGCTCTATTTGCTTCCATCATTAGAGATAAGTATCAGACTTCACATTTAACATTGTAAAGTATCTTATCTGTAATTTGTACTATCTGTTTAGCCGTTTTCTTGTGTGTTTTACAACCAGTCATTGTACTTTCCAGATCCGAATGCAATCAGTGAATTAATTGCAAAGCCTGCTGATGTCAAACCTGAGTCCTCATGGCAGTTTTTGAGTAAGTAAAGTAACTTTGTTGTGATCATAGATATCAAATACGAGTATACCCTTCACCCGTCATGACGATGGCGATCTAAATAAATTCTGCCCAGTGTTCAGTCACACGAATTGCTTTCCCTGCTTCATCAGCATGTACATACAATAGAAAGGGCACGCCGGGCAGTCGTGGTTTGAGAGAAGAACACATAACTAACTTTATCTGAAACAAATGAGTTACTTATGCCACCATCATGCGGAGCTTTCTTTATAAACCCACGTATATATGTATACCTACGTGGCTTTATGCAGGTTATAAATAGCTTGTCCCAAGCCGAAAGCGTTGGGCAAGCCCATATTATTTTGGTTTTTGGCTTTGAATCGAAGGTATGGTGAAAACGTTCACTTTTTGCTCAAACATACCTCGAGAGAGGCAGTCCTTAAAAACATATGGGCAGCCTTATAGTTCTAACCAAGTACCAATAATGTTCGTTTGACTACATCAGGTCATTCTACTTCAGCTAGAAATTTTGGAATCGGTCCAATATAATTATGTTAAAAATTGTGTACCTAATCTACGTTACTTCGCTGACTCAGCGCGGCGATTCAAAGTGGATCTGGGGCTGCGTCATCACGTGCGCAAATCTTCAGATTTGTGTCACTTCCACCCACTCAGGCCCGTTCTTCGTACTCAAGTCCTTCCAGCGATACCTCGCTACGTTACCTTAATCTTATTATCTGGTTCCAGAAAAATCCGAGTCATCAAAGCGAGCTGTCTTCGTGACCCTGTCCACGATGGCGATATCCATTCTCATGGGCTGCATCGTGCTGCAGGTGTACGCCGAGACTCTCTTCGGTGAGGCCGTGCCCTCCATGAACGCGAACCAGTGCTCCATCTTCCTGGCCTTAGACCTTCTGTTGGCTAGTTTCATCTGTGCCATGTTGCTGGATAGGCTTGGGAGAAAGGTAAGAATTTGGTCTGCATGCTTTTTATAGTAGCTCGACATAATGGTTTCTCTATGCCTGATGGCTAAAAAAGAAGTCCAAGATGTGACAATGGGCAAGTAATTGCCTGTTGTCGCTGCTATTTGTGCTCTTCTTTCGCTTTCTAGGTGTAGGGAAGCCATTATGTCATGCAACTATAAGAAGTAAATGCTTACTCTTGGATCGTATCAATGTATTTTTTTTTATAGTGGCTCGACTTAATGGCTTCCCTACGCCTGATGGAAAGCGAAAGAGAAGCCCAAGTCGCTGTGACAACGGGCAAGTAACTGGTCAGTTACCTGTCAGTTGCCACCGCCGTGCCGGCCCCACCCTAACCCCCCACGAGCTCCGGAATCCCTACTCACCGGCAGAAACACGACCCAGAGGTCATTTGACTGCGGTATTCTATAGGGTGGAGGTCCTTCCCCGGATGGGCGGCTCAATTCGAGCGAAGATTCGCTATGCCCTGCCTCTCTTAGATATAATGTTGTCTGATGTTTATTCACAGTTCCTGATGACCACGACGTCCATAGTGTCAGGAGTATTGACTCTGATCCTTGCCAGCCAGCTCCACTACCACTGGGCCCCGCACTGGGCTACAGCGCTGCTCATCTACGGGTTCTGTTTCGTCTACAACTTGGGTGCTGCTGTGGTGCCCTTCGTGCTCACTGCTGAGGTGTTCCTGCCAGAGGTAATAATAGCACCCTACTGGAATGTAAGGGAGCGGTCTATCATCTTTTCGCTCCAAGCCAACTTCACCTGCCCGTGGTGCATCCTGCCAAATAACAAACGAAGCGCTGGCAACCGACTGCTGGCGGTATGACCATCACAATTGAAAGTGTAGCTAAATACCACAGACCGATGACGGGCTGCAGCGTCACCAGAGCAAGAGGCTACGCCCAGCGATCGCCAACCCGCTTGCCCAGCGTCGCATATCCTCCTTATGGGTATATCTTCCAGATATTCGCCCTAAGTGATTTACAATTGGATAGGCCTATGTCCAGCAGTGAATTGCAATAGGTTGATGATATGCAAGAGGCGGGAGTCGAGCAAGTGTGATGCCTGATGGTAAGCAGTCGTCACCATGGACACCCGCAACTCAAATCGAGCATTGGGGTCGCTGCCGGCCTTTTTAATATGCTCGTTCCTTGAAGGTTGCCAAGTCGTAGCTGTTCTGAAATACTGTCGCAGGAAGGTTCATAAAGCGTACAGTCGAGGATCGCCAACTATCGAGATGACGAGGATGGCCAATTTCGGCGGTGTCTATGGGCTAAAGTGTTCATTTACCTTCTGCTCACCTTCAGGTCGATTTGCCTTGACACAAAAAAGATAATGATTATCTTCTCTATTCCAGGTCCGGGGTCTCTGCAACAGCATGTCAATGGCTTGCATGTGGATTATGAACTTCGTGACTCTCATAATCTTCAACCCCATCGCAGACCGCTTCGGGCTGGGCATCATCTTCTGCGGTTTTTCCATGGTCTGCTTTGGAGGAGCAGCTTTCAGCTACTTCTGCCTGCCAGAGACAAAGGGATTGTCTGTGGATGCT
>CM062099.1:10317971-10361941 GCA_031163375.1 Conogethes punctiferalis
GGTCTCTCCAAACTTATTCACTTTACTCTACTACGAAAAAAAAGGCTTGTCATTTCTAAAATCTCATGGTAGGGCCATATGAATTGATATCTTCCGCATTTTGCGATAACGTCACAACACGTACTCCACGTGTCTTTAGTTTAAGCGTTAATCTTAAGAAAACAATTCAGTTCTTTTTCCATTTACTTACAGTCGCATAGTCACAGATAAAGAATAGTTACTATGAAGATTACTGTGATATACAACCTTAAATTATCAGATTTTTACAGTGACATAGCGGTTTTCCCTCATCGTCATCATCAGCCTATTGCAGTCCACTGTTGGGCATAGGCCTCTCCCATTCGGTAGCTAACTTATTATCAAGAAGTTTTGTGCTGATTTCGATTTGAATAAGTCCCGACTGTGACAGGTCATAATAAATGACTTCTGGACTGTTGACAAGGTTTTTTTTCCTTTTTTCGGTTTTCCCTCGCTTGGAAAATAAAAGAAGAGCCCAAGTCGCTGTGGTAAATGACAAGTTTCACATGCATTTGGTTTCCGTATTTAGAACATTATCATCATCATCATCAACCTATTGCAGTCCACTGCTGGACATAGGCCTCTCCAGTTGTTCGCCACTTAGGCAAACATCTGGAGGATATACCCATAATCGCCACGCTGGACAGGCGGTTGGCGATCGCAGGGCGTAGCTTCTTGCTCCGGTGACGCTGCTGCCCGTCATCGGCCTGTGATATTTAGCTACGCCTTGTATCGTGATGGTTATACCGCCACCAGTCGGTTTGCCAGAGCCTCATTTTTTGTTCGGCAGGATGCACCACGTGCAGGTGAGGATGGCTTGGAGCGAAAAGGTGATAGGTCGCTCCCTTACATCCCAATTAGAACATTCCCTACTGGGATCTTTTCCATGCCGCCCTCCCGTTCCTGAGGGTGGCGTGAGTCCCACATACAGGGGGTAAGTATGTGTGAAGTGTGGTTACGTAAACTGCATTTTTCGAAAAAAAGGAAATAAGACCTGATGATACAATCTGTGCTTGTACCTTCATGGTTTAGATGATGATTATAGCGAACACGGGATGTAAGGGAGCGACCTACCATCTTTTCGCTCCAAGCCAACCTCACCTGCCCGTGGTGCATCCTGCCGAACAACAAACGAGGCGCTGGCATCCGACTGGTGGCGGTATAACCATCAGAATTGAAAGCGTAGCTAAATGCCACAGGCCGATGACGGGCAGCAGCGTCACCGGAGCGAGAAGCTACGCGCTGCGATCGCCAACCTGCCTGCCCAGTGTGGCGATTATGGGTATATCCTCCAGATGTTTGCCCTAAGTGGTGAACAACTGGAAAGGCCTGGGTCCAGCTGTGGACCGCAATAGGCTGATGATGATCACACCTCTATTTGTGTAATCTTGCGTAACAACAGGGGAAATTATCTCGTTCATTCTTAAGACTCTTGATCCACTTAATCTCATCACGTTTTCTCAAATAGTTTACTTATCTCTGACAAATCTTGATGACTTCATTACTACATAGCAAGATTATGAGTAATTTTAAAACAGAATATAAAATCGAAGAAAAGGTTACGTACGTAAGATGTTGTATAGTATACGCAATTCACTGCCACGTGCAACGATTCTTTGGAATCAAGATCCAGCTGCGAATTTTCTCAATGGATGCGACTTAGGGACCTTCAAAAAGTGCGCCCACAAATTTCTCAAAAGCCGACAACCTCATCTGTAACTCCTCTGGCGTTGCGGTGTCTTTGGGCTCAAGTGAACACTTACCATCAGGTGACCTTCAGGTCCGTTTGCTTATAAAAAAATATAACCATATCCTTTATTTATTTGCCACCGAGTCACAAGGAGCTTTAGCCGGTTTGGAGGTCTTTTGAATAGACTTTTGCCCGATAGAGGGCTTATAATTATGGTCAATGGGGGTTCAACGAGGGGCCACAGCGTGGCTGCGACTGTGGCTCGCCCTCTCAAACTACGTTCCATATTCGTCTTTTGTCTATTGTGCCCCATCACCCACCCAACGGAGGATCCTTAGGATCTGTCGATAAAATAAGTGCATACATAGAAATATGACATTTCACTTGTGCAGTATGCGGTTTCCGCAGTATTACGATATTGCTCTGAATTTAGTTCAGGCGTTTATGAAGTCAGGCGTTGATTGATTTGATTGATTGATTGTTTATGAAGTTGTCCTGTGGATTTCGGATTTAGAATAGGACCACACCGTCTCATTTCCATGGAAGTAATAAGTAGTACATAATACTTCCATGCTCATTCCATAGAATTCGTACAAGATGACTAAATAAATGTCAGAAAATGTGCAGCAGCGTGGATGCGAGAAGCCCAAAATCGACCTAAGTGGCGAACATTACAACACATTGGTGACTGGCTCGGTGGCTCAATTGGTAGTGACCTCTGCCTTCTGAGCCAAGGGTCGTGGGTTCGATCCCCACACATTACAAACATTTGTGTGCATGAACATGTTTGTTTGTATTGGGCTGGGTGTTTTCTATGTATTATGTATTTATTTACAAAAAAAATGTATCTAAGTAAGTTTATCAGTTGTCTAGTACCCATAGTACAAGCTTCGGCTTAGTTTGGGGCTAGATGGCGCTATGTGGCCCAGGGTGGCATGTCTTGGGTTATTTATTTATTTATTATGAGAGGCCTATGTCCAGCAGTGGACTGACACGGGCTGATTATGATGATGATACATAAAAAAAAGGTTTCTAAAAATTTATTTTTACTTTATTTACAAAATCTATCTCCTCTGCCTTCTCAAGAACAGCTCCTGTATCTCCTTATTCGCCAGCCCTTTGGTCTCAGGCACGTAGATGAAGGACACGACTGCGTTGATGACGCTGTTGACCGCGAACACATAGAAGGAGCCGTGCACACCCACCAGCCGGTTGAGGACAGTGAACATCGCCAGGTTCACGAAGTTTATGAACCAGAACCATTCTATGATCAGCATGGAAGCACACGCTTGTACCTTGAAAGATATGGTAAAGTTTGAGCAACAATGGTTTGTTAAAAATGGTACCGGAAAATAGCAAGAATGGAACTCCTTGCTGGACTTAAGAGAGGTAGGGCATAGCGAATCTTTGCTCGAATTGAGCCGCCCGTCCGGGGAAGGACCTCCACCCTATAGAATACCGCAGTCAAATGACCTCTGGGTCGTGTTTCTGCCGGTGAGTAGGGTTTTCGGAGCTCGTGGGGGGTTAGGGTTGGGCCGGCATGGCGGTGGCAACTGACAAGTAACTGACCAGTTACTTGCCCGTTGTCACAGCGACATGGGCTTCTCTTTCGTTTTCCATCAGGCGTAGGGAAGCCATTATGTCGAGCCACTATAAAAAAAAAACTCATTGTTTCCGGAGACATATAATCTTGAGGTGTTCAAGGCGAGAGTGAATCTGTATTTTCTGGGTAAGCGTGCTCTATCGTAAGCTTCAATACCACTTAACACCAGGTAAATTGTGACCAAGCGCAAACCCATAACGAATAAAAGAAAAAAAGAATCGTAAGTTGATCAATTTCCTTGGTAGTTGATTAACTTTCGGAATATAACATACGGTAGTTGAAATGAATTAAGTATTTCAACTGCCTTAAAGATATTAATTTCCGTGGTGCATCCTTACAAATAACGTACTACGAGGCGCTGGCGACCGACTGGTTAATTAGGGCAAACATCTGGAGGATATACCCATAATCGCCACGCTGGGCAGACGGGTTGGCGATCGCAGGGCCAAGCTTCTCGCTTCGGTGACGCTGCTGCCCGTCTGCTGCTGTCGGTAGTATTTAGCTTCAAATGTGATTTTTATACCGCCACCAGTCGGTTGCCAGTGCTTCGTTTGTAATTCAACAGGATGCACCACGGGCAGGTGAGGCTGGCTTGAAACGAAAAGATAATAGGCCGCGCCCTTACATCCCAATGCTACAAACTATGCTCACCTCAGGGCTAAAGACCTCAGCCATCAGCACATAAGGTACGGAACCAGCACCACACATGAAACAGAAGCAGAACAGCAACAGCATCAGAACGGTCAGCCACCCTGGTCCGGTGCCCGTCTGCAGCAGGAAGCCAAGAGTCGCCATGCATGCGCCTACCAGGAGAGATGACGTTATTATCAGAACCTGAGAAAAAGAAACAAAAGAATGTCGTTTCTGATCCAGCGCTGCTGAAGCTTCGGCTGGCGAAGATGGCGTGAAGGATGATATGGCTGAGAAGGGAGGGGATGGTACCATGATGGCCGATAGGGATGAATGGAAGAGGAAATTATATTGCGCCGATTCCTCATAATGGGAGCAGGGTAGGCGAATGATGAAGATATAGATGAAAATAATTACATCAAATAATCAACAATGGTATGTAAAGATTCCTACACACAGTGCCGGCGGCACGGCCGCCGGGTTAGCCACCGGCCAAGCCGCCGTACGCACGGTGGCATACAATGTCACAACCGGAATGATGCTTGGCGCCTTTGTGCCGCTTGTATTGCATGTGTGTAGGAAAATTAAGGGAGCAACCGAACATCTTTTCGCTCCAAGTCACCCTCACTTGCCCGTGATGCATCCTGCTAAATAACAGACGAGGATAATAATATGGCAACCAACTGATAGCGGTATAATCATCACAATTGAAGGCGTAGCTGAATACTACAGGCCGATGACGGGCAGCAGCGTCACCGGAGCGAGGAGCTACGCCCTGCGATCGCCAACCCGCTTGCCCCAAATGGTGATTAAGCCTCCAGGTGTTTGCCCTCAGTAGCGAACAACTAAAGGCCAAGTCCAGCAGTGGACTGTAATCTGTAAGCTGATGATGTGCATTTGGGCACTATAAAACCTGCAGCTTATGTAGATGTTATACCAAGCTGAAAGTGTAAAATTACTCTTTTTTATTTAATAGCTCGACATAATGACTTCCCTACGCCTGATGGAAAGTGAAAGAGAAGCCCAAGTCGCTGTGACAACTGGCAAGTAACTGGTCAGTTACCTGTCAGTTGCCACTGATATGCCGGTCCAACCCTAACCCCCCACGAAGTCCGGAAACCCTACTCACCGGCAGAAACACGACCCGGAGGTCATTTGGCTGCGGTATTCTATAGGGTACTTTACTTACCCTCCTCCCAGCCTTGTCAGTTATTACCCCAGTCACTATGCTCCAGTTACAACGACCAATTGAAATATAACGCAGTACAGGTCCGCCCTAATTGGATCAGCTTTTTCGAACACGTTTTTGGCATACACTTGAACTGGTCCTATGCCCATTACCACCTGAAAAAAAAGTAGATAACAGATGAGGCGAGCATTTTTTTTCGGTTTATATTTTATGACTAGCTGTGCTCGAGACTTCGTCGGCGTGGAATAGTTATTTTTTCCTCGTTTTTTTTTACATTTTCCATTATTTCTTTGCTCCTAATAGTTTCAGCGTGATGTTATATATTTTTTCCTCGATAAATGGTCTATTCAACACAAAAAGAATTTTTCAATTCGGACCAGTAAGTAGTTCCTGAGATTAGCGCGTTCAAACAAACAAACTCTTCAGCTTTATAATACTAGTATAGATCTAGCGGATTTATCTGTCGGTATATAATTACCTGCATTGATAAAACAGTGAGCACTATGAAAAATGCTCGTCTTGAAGCGGTGGACATGACTGAAAAAATAACAATGATTTAATAAAAATATAGAGAAAATTACTAACCTATAATGAGGGATGCAAGCGAACATCTTTCGCTGCAAGACACCCTCACTTGCGCTGGTGTATCTTGCCAAATAACAAACGAGGTGCTGCCAAAGTGACCGGTGGCGGTGTAACCAACATTATTGAAGTTGTAACTAAATACCACAGACCGATGACGGGCAGCAGCGTCACCGAAAGCGAGGAACAACTACCTGCGATCGCCAACCCAGCCCAGCGTGGCGATTATGGGTAAAACCATTAGTTGTTTTCCCAAAGTGGCGAACAACTAGACAGGATTATGTCCAACAGTGGACTGAGCGGATGATGTTTGACTCACATAATATTTTGATTGCGGGGGTTTTGGTTCAATTACATTAACAACTTCCTTAGATGATGTTAACTTTTCCTTTTCAGCGTCACCTGAAAAATATTTTAAAACTTGTTTCATGGTTCTAACTATGCTTATTGATTAACAAAATCTATTTAAATAGTTTCTGACATTCAAAATCTGTTAGTATGAATTAGATTTACCCTATTTAGAATTAATTTAATTGCCACAAGGCAAAAAACTATAGTTTATCAAACATGAAGTAAAATCCATGGGCGGTGTCGACTGCTTACCATCAGGCATCACACTTGCTCGTCTGCCGCCATTCGCATAAAAAAAGTGCTGGATGCGAGAAGCCCAGGATCGATCGCAGTGGTGAGCTTTGGAAGAGGCCTATTCCAGCAGTGGACCAATATAGGCTGATGATGATAAAGTAAAAACTTAATAAGTTAAAAGTTTTAATGAATAGAGTATCTTACTATTCATTGTGTCCAATTCCACATCGGGAGTAATTCCCTGCTTGATTTTGGACAACTCTTTCTGCACCACCATCGATGATGCTGAAACACCACGGTATGTTGCCATAGAGACTCGTGCATTCTGTAAAATTAAACATGTATGAGGGATGTAAGGGTCCCTCCAAGTCAACTTCACCTGCCCGTGGTGCAGCCTGCTGAATATCAAACGAGGCGCTGGCAATCAACTGGTGGCGGTATAACCATCACAATTGACGACGAAGTTATATACCACAGACCGATGAAGAGCACCAGCGTCACCGGAGGGCGAAGCTACCTACTCCCTGAGATTGTCAAGACGACAACCCACCTGCCCAGCATGGCGATTATGGGTGAGATGAAGATGTTTGCCCTAAGTGGCGTACAACTGGAGAGGCCTATTTTCAGCAGTGGCCTGCAAAAGGCTGATGATGATGAATTACTTATCACCATTCTACCACCATGTTTTATGTAAATATTCCATGGAACAGTCTTTGGTAGCCTTGAATAAAAATCTGAAATATCTTCTAAGTTACCTCTTCCCTATTCCTCTTCATCAGGAACACCGGACTTTCGGGAACACACATAAGGAGACAGCAACTTGTCACGCCCAAAGCCAGGTTAATCCAAACGATGGTGCTGTACCCGAGAAACCAGCCCATCAGGAAGGAAAATAAGGCTCCAATGTTGAAAAACAGAATTGGTGCTGAAAATAATGGGTAATTAGATATTTTTTTAAATAACAGACATTACATTGCTCCGATCTCATAAAGCAGCTTAAGCACTTATGTTATAGCTCTGATAGTGGTCGCAGGGTCGAACCTCGTACGATACAAATATTTGACAGGCTCGGTGGCTCAATTGTTAGTGACCCCTGCCTTCTGAACCAAGGGTCGTGGGTTCGATTCCCACCAGGGACAAACATTCGTGTGATGAACACTTGTGTTTGTTTCATGTCTGGGTGTTTATATTTGTATTTAAGTATTTATTTGTGGTACCTTTGTTGTTCTGATACCATAACACAAGTGCTTAAGTTACTTACTTTGGGATCGGAGCAATGTATGTAATGTTGTCTGATATTTGATATATATATTGGTCCAATCTCATGAAGAAGATTAAGCACTTGTGTTATGGCTATCAGTACAGGGATGTAAGAGGGCTATCTTTTCACTTCAAGCCACCCTCACCTGCCCGTGATGTAAATGCTGAATAACAAACGAGGCTCTGGCAGCCAAACTGGTGGCGGTATAACCATCCCGATTGAAGGTGTAGTGCAGCGTCACTGAAGTGAGGAGCTACGCTCTGCGATGGCCAACCCACCTGACAAGAGTGAAGATTACGGTAAAGCCTGCAGGTGTTCGACCAAAGTAACCAACAACTGGAGAGGTCTGTATCTAGAAGTGGACTGTGATAGGCTGATGATGATATCAGAACCGAGAAGGTACTAAAAGTATACTTAAGTACAGATATAAACAACCAGACACGGAACAAACACACGAATGTTTGTCCCGGGGGGGTATCTAACGAGGCTCGATTCAGAAGGCACGGGGTTACACCAACTGAGGAACCGGACCAGATATAAAGATTCAAGTTGAATGTTGCTTACCTGATGCCAGAGCTCCTCTAATAGAATCCTCAGCCACTTCCGATATGAAGATGGGCGCAAACACTAGATTCGCCCCTCCACCGATGCCACCTAAGAACCGTGCTACTAGAAGTGGATTACCGTTTTGGATAAGCATATTATGGACCAGGATATCTGGAACCAAAATGACCTTGGTTATTTCTACTCTCTAGCTAAATATAAGCCTCAGCAGCAGTAATATTGAAGAAGATCTTTCCAATGCTGGACATAGAGGTCTCCTTGATCGATCTTGGGCTTCTCCCATCCAGCACTTTCCATCGTGCGCAAATCGTCACTTCACCTGGCCTGAGGGCGTCCTACATTACGTTTGCCGAGAAACGGTATCCACACCAGAACTTGTTTAATCCAAAGGTTATCGGTCCTGCGGCTAGGAAGGTTATTATTATTACACTACTGTAAGATTTTCATCATTATCATCACGTTTGCAGGCATATGATGATATACGACATACGGACCCCATTTTTTATATATAGGGGAATGCATTATGCATCTTCACGCCGCCTCCGGGGGCAGACACCTCTCAGAGTGGGAGGGCATACCCTCTAAATGCCCCTGTGTCTTCAGGGGCAGCAGCTTGCAGGGACTCGGGTAGCGCTGAAGCATACGGCTGCATCCCTGCCTGCCCAGGCCAGCCGCAGATGTTAAGCTTCCGACACTCCTGGTCCGGGGACTCAAATATCCCCTAATCAGTTTCCATCAACTCTTGATATAGCCTACGAATTTTTTTACTTAACTATATAACTTACCACATAGGACAAGGTCATGATAGTCCCCCCAAGTTTTCTCCCCAAACCCTCAATCAGTGGCCCAACTGCAGCAGAGCCCACCATAGCTCCAAGTGAGGGTAAGCTGCCCAGTAGAGATATTTCCATGTCAGTCATAGGAGCAGTCAGGATGTTGGTATCCTCAGCCGTCAGCAGGGAGTTGGTGTATGAGGGCCATACGAATATGGATCCCATGCAAAGGGTTGCTGAGCCGCCTAGAAGGAGAAAAGAAGGGGTTTCTTCAAGTTCCATAGTGTAGCTGTAGAACAACTTTCCTTCATCTAATATACATAGACGACACATAGACATAGGCGTCTTCAGTTGTTTGCCGCTTCGAGCAAATACTTGGAGGCGCATAGCAGGCGGGTTGGCGATTGCAGGGCACAACGCAGTCATCGTCATCGGCCTAGTTGGTATTTAGCACGCCTCCAATCGTTAAATAGTTATACCGCCACCAGTCGACTGCCCAGAGCCACCTTTGTTATTCAACAGGATGCACTATGAGCAGGTAAGGGTAGCTTGGAGCGAAAAGATGACGAGCGAATCATCATATTATTCATTAGAATGTTTTCTGAGTGTATCGTTGGTATTGTGGTTTGAGGTGCCATCTATCACCGAGATGTTCCGGGTTAGACCAAAATCCGGAGAATACGCCCGCGTTTGTGCACAATATCTCCTGTGTACTTAGCTAGTTTTCTTGGAGATTTTCCGCCCTAAGATTATGGAAACCTTACGATGCAGGGTTACGCCCTGGATATATTTAGGGGAAGTCCGGGACACTTTATCAGGTGAGAGTAACAGAGATGAGTCATTGGTAAACCGCGGTTATAGACCTACCGTTATAGACCGTCTTGAGGTATGGTTAGAGCAAAATTTCTGTTGGTTTTTGAAGTAGTTCACCTCTCGCACCTTATAAAGTCACCGGGACTCCCTCTTCATTAAAAATTAAAAATCTTACATGCAAACGCGGTTAAAACTTGAAACAGCTTTCCAGTCGCCATAGCTGAAAACTTTGTAGCTAATTAAGTATAACTTAATTGGATAACTTATTAAGATAGACACTTAATGTTACATCCTCTAAATGCTACACAACACTGGTTAATTAACACAAATAACCTTTCGATCACATTCATATCATAAAGGATAAATTATAAATATAGTTTAATAACTGAAACATTATGCAAATACCGACAAAGACAAAAGGGTGGTTATCTCCGTAATACAAGTAGGATCTGCTAAGCAAGTAGTAGATAATTTATCATGTATTGTTCTCATAGTGTTGAATACTCTTAAAGACCACATTTATCGATATTTTAGAGCTTAAAAATCTAGGAGCTCGAGTTAAAAAAGTAAGGGAGCGACCTATCACATTTTCGCTCCATGTCATCCTCACCTGCCTGTGGTGCATTAAGATTTCAGCCGAATAACAAACGAGGCGCTGGCAACCGACTGGCGGCGGTATAACCATCACGTTTGAAGGCGTAGCTAAATACCACAGGCTGATGATGGGCAGCAGCATCACTGTAGCAAGTAGCTACGCCCTGCGATCGCCAAACCACCAATCCAGGGTGGTGATTATAGGTAAAGTTTTACCAAATTTGCGAAAAACTAGAGACATCTATGTCCAGCAGTGGACTGCGATAAGCTGACGATGAATGAGTACGGAACCCTCGTGTGCAAGCCCGAGTCACACTTAGCAGGTTTTGTTTATTCACAAGTATTGCCTGAATAGAATAGAATTGTTTGTTTACTTTACAAATACTTTATATTATTATGCACTTGCAAACTCTGCCGTACTAATATTTGTCTAAGATAGACAGCATAATGACGTTGTTATATAAAAAAAATCGTTGTCTATAAAAACCCTTAAGATTAGACAATCATAGTAAAACGTCAACCTTTATCTTTATTAGCTAGTTTTTTTCCGTCCCTACGCAAATTGTAATACCTACCTACACCCAAGACCACGCAGGACCACACAGTGCAAACCCAAAAGCAAAGCCGATTTAGCTGTGCGGTACCTACTCAAGAGGTCAGCTTATTAATTAATAATTCTAATTATTTACCTAAATAGGTACCTATATACTAATGTGCATAGAAGTCAGCTGTGATCTTATGTGCAAAATCTGTGGAGGCGCTACAAAGTCTAAAAGTAATAAAAAATGGGTAGAAAAATATTTATGTCTCTCGAATCGATGTTCTATAATACTATTACAACTCCTTTCATAATTTTAATAGCAAAACAATGTACGATAGCAAACCATTTCATGGTTAGTCTTGGTAGGAATACAATGAGGGCTTTCGGGTAAAAGAAATCTTAAAGGGGTAACGTGATTGGTTAATTTTGGCATGACACTGACGTTTACACTGACCAATCACATCATAACTGAACCGCAGGCCACATGACGCAATCTATCAGGCATTTTATTTTGAAACACCCTGATTGTAACAATGTAGGTACCTATCTATGTATATCCTCGCGAAACTCCATGGGCGGTGTCGACTGCTTACCATCAGGCATCACACCTGCTCGTCTGCCGCCTCTTGCATACAAAAAAACTGGCAAGTAGGTACCATTAAAGATCAGACACAAATGAAGGAGAACTCATAAAACTTTATTCAAAAATTTGCCCCCAAATATTTATTTTCTTCACCCTTAATGTAGGTACTTTCCTTCATCACCATAACAATACAATCCCTAAATAACATTCCCTTTTCTCCTCCTCTTCAAGAACAACAGCTGAATAGCATCCACAGACAATCCCTTTGTCTCTGGCAGGCAGAAGTAGCTGAAAGCTGCTCCTCCAAAGCAGACCATGGAAAAACCGCAGAAGATGATGCCCAGCCCGAAGCGGTCTGCGATGGGGTTGAAGATTATGAGAGTCACGAAGTTCATAATCCACATGCAAGCCATTGACATGCTGTTGCAGAGACCCCGGACCTGGAATAGAGAAGATGATCATTATCTTTTTTGTGTCAAGGGAAATCGACCTGAAGGTGAGCAGAAGGTAAATGAACACTTTAGCCCATAGACACCGCCGAAATTGGCCATCCTCGTCATCTCGATAGTTGGCGATCCTCGACTGTACGCTTTATGAACCTTCCTGCGACAGTCTTTCAGAACAGCTACGACTTGGCAACCTTCAAGGAACGAGCATATTAAAAAGGCCGGCAGCGACCCCAATGCTCGATTTGAGTTGCGGGTGTCCATGGTGTCGACTGCTTACCATCAGGCATCACACTTGCTCGACTCCCGCCTCTTGCATATCATCAACCTATTGCAATTCACTGCTGGACATAGGCCTATCCAATTGTAAATCACTTAGGGCGAATATCTGGAAGATATACCCATAAGGAGGATATGCGACGCTGGGCAAGCGGGTTGGCGATCGCTGGGCGTAGCCTCTTGCTCTGGTGACGCTGCAGCCCGTCATCGGTCTGTGGTATTTAGCTACACTTTCAATTGTGATGGTCATACCGCCAGCAGTCGGTTGCCAGCGCTTCGTTTGTTATTTGGCAGGATGCACCACGGGCAGGTGAAGTTGGCTTGGAGCGAAAAGATGATAGACCGCTCCCTTACATTCCAGTAGGGTGCTATTATTACCTCTGGCAGGAACACCTCAGCAGTGAGCACGAAGGGCACCACAGCAGCGCCCAAGTTGTAGACGAAACAGAACCCGTAGATGAGCAGCGCTGTAGCCCAGTGCGGGGCCCAGTGGTAGTGGAGCTGGCTGGCAAGGATCAGAGTCAATACTCCTGACACTATGGACGTCGTGGTCATCAGGAACTGTGAATAAACATCAGACAACATTATATCTAAGAGAGGCAGGGCATAGCGAATCTTCGCTCGAATTGAGCCGCCCATCCGGGGAAGGACCTCCACCCTATAGAATACCGCAGTCAAATGACCTCTGGGTCGTGTTTCTGCCGGTGAGTAGGGTTTCCGGAGCTCGTGGGGGGTTAGGGTTGGGCCGGCACGGCGGTGGCAACTGACAGGTAACTGACCAGTTACTTGCCCATTGTCACAGCGACTTGGGCTTCTCTTTCGCTTTCTATCAGGCGTAGGGAAGCCATTATGTCGAGCCACTATAAAAAAAAATACATTGATACGATCCAAGAGTAAGCACTTACTTTTTATAGTAGCACGACATAATGGCTTCCCTACACCTGATAGAAAGCGAAAGAGGAGCACAAAATAGCAGCGACAACAGGCAATTACTTGCCCATTGTCACATCTTGGACTTCTTTTTTAGCCATCAGGCATAGAGAAACCATTATGTCGAGCTACTATAAAAAAGCATGCAGACCAAATTCTTACCTTTCTCCCAAGCCTATCCAGCAACATGGCACAGATGAAGCTGGCCAACAGAAGGTCTAAGGCCAAGAAGATGGAGCACTGGTTCGCGTTCATGGAGGGCACGGCCTCACCGAACAGAGTCTCGGCGTAGACCTGCAGCACGATGCAGCCCATGAGGATGGATATCGCCATTGCGGACAGGGTCACGAAGACGGCTCGCTTTGATGACTCGGATTTTTCTGGAACCAGATAATAAGATTAACGTAACGTAGGGAGGTATCGCCGGAAAGACGAAGTCGCCAAGGATCTGAAGATACTGAACGTGGCTCAGTGGGTGGAAGTGACACAAATCTGAAGATTTGCGCACATGATGACGCAGCCCCAAATCCACTTTGGATCGCCGCGCTGAGTCAGCGAAGTAAATAAGTAAGTAACGTAGATTAGGTACACAAATTTTAACATAATTATATTGAACCGATTCCAAAATTTCTAGCTGAAGTAAAATGACCTGATGTAGTCAAACGAACCATTATTGGTACTTGGTTAGAACTATAAGGCTGCCCATATTTTTTTAAGGACTGCCTCTCTCGAGGTATGTTTGAGCAAAAAGTGAACGTTTTCACCATACCTTCGATTCAAAGCCAAAAACCAAAATAATATGGGCTTGCCCAACGCTTTCGGCTTGGGACAAGCTACTTATAACCTGCATAAAGCCACGTAGGTATACATATATACGTGGGTTTATAAAGAAAGCTCCGTATGATGGTGGCATAAGTAACTCATTTGTTTCAGATAAAGTTAGTTATGTGTTCTTCTCTCAAACCACGACTGCCCGGCGTGCCCTTTCCATTGTGTGTACATGCTGATGAAGCAGGGGACGATTTCGTGTGACCGAACACTGGGCAGAATTCATTTAGATCGCCATCGTCATGACGGGTGAAGGGTATACTCGTATTTGATATCTATGACGATGTCACAACAAAGTTACTTTACTTACTCAAAAACTGCCACGAGGACTCAGGTTTGACATCAGCAGGCTTTGCAATTAATTCACTGATTGCATTCGGATCTGGAAAGTACAATGACTGGTTGTAAAACACACAAGAAAACGGCTAAACAGATAGTACAAATTACAGATAAGATACTTTACAATGTTAAATGTGAAGTCTGATACTTATCTCTAATGATGGAAGCAAATAGAGCTACGGTTTTAGCAAGATAACTGTCTATGTCGTCTCAACGGATGATAATTAAGACACCAGACTTTGAAGGTGTGTTGGTGACTGCAGTAGGTCTTATTTGTACCCAAGCAATGCTACTGCTGGTTTTCTGATATTCTCTTAGTCGTCTTCTACGACTTTGTTAGGATGTGATGAAGTGGTCTTTTCTTTTCTAAATGACTACGATGATGGCCAGGGCGGCCTTGTCATCATCACCGGACTGTTGGGGGAGCGAAAGGCTCTTACCCCTAAAATTTAAGCAACGATGCTGAGGGCGCCCCTGTGGGGCTCGAGCCTCGGCTCAGGGCGTTGCTGGGAGATGCCCTACGGAATGAAGAAAACGGAATGAGGTGGTCCTATTCTAAATTCGGAGAACTACCGAAACCAAAATATGATAGGAAAAGACACAACAAAACATGATGTTATGAGATCCAAAAACATAAAAAATGACAAAAGAAATGAGTATGTATTCATAATGTGATAATGATGTTGTAACAGTATTGACGAAATGCTTCAGTCATAGAATCACATAATTTGGTTAGATTTATCACCGTTTCATAGCGAAAATACTTTTAGGAATTGAAGTTTTGACAGACACATCAACGACTAACATTTTCAAGTTTCTAATACTTCTTCTAACATTTGATAGCAAAAGGATTTACCGTTATCAGATTGTAGAATCGCTTCAATTCTTGGATCCAGTTGTAATTTTATCTTCATTATTTCTAACTCCACTTCTTTAGAAGTTACATCAACTCTTCTGTAGAATGCTAACGATTTTGCTGCCTCCTGAAAATAAACAGGCAAGGGAGGATTGTAATTAAGTTGTGTTTATGCAAAACTAACTGAAGCCCGCGGCGTTACCCCGCAACAATCATCATCATCATCAGCCCACACCAGTCCACTGCTGGACATAAGCATCTCCCAATGCTCGCCACTTCGATCGGTCCTGGGCCTCTTGCATCTCCCCGCAACAATGGCTATGTGAAATTATTATATCCTTATAATTATAGCCTTTGTTTGTGTTAATCTGATGCACCTATGTTACTCTAAAGTTTTATTCAAATCCGTTCCATAGTTTTCACTTAAAAGAGTAACAAACAACCGTCCATCTATCCATCCATCCGAACAAAATTTTGCTTTTATCAATGAGTAGGATATATTAAGCATCAATTGAACGATATGGAATAAACATGACTTTTTTTAATGCATTTTAGGACGCCCCGCAACCCGAAGAGCTGATGACCTTGGAAGAACTGCTGGCAGTAGCTGTATGAGGGAAGCCCGGGGTAGAGAAATGTGGCGCGAATCAAAGGAGGCCTACATTCAACAGTGGACGGACCGAGGCTGTTGATTGATTGATACTCATCATTCGCTTGCCCTGTTTCCATTATATGGGGTCCATTCCATTCATCCCTATCAGCTGACATGGTCCCATTCACTACTTTCTCAGCCATATGACAGGCTCGGTGGCTCATTTGGTAGTGACCTCTGCCCTCTGAGCCAAGGGTCGTGGGTTCGATTCCCGCACAGTACAAACATTTGTGTTCATGAGCATGTCTGTTTGTATTGGTCTGGGTGTTTTCTATGTATAATATGTATTTATTTACAAAAAAAAAATGTATCTAAGTAAGTTTATCAGTTGTCTAGTACCCATAGTACAAGCTTCGGCTTAGTTTGGGGCTAGGTGGCGCTGTGTGGCCCAACGTGGCATGTCTTGGGTTATTTATTTATTTATTTTATTTATATCATCATTCACGCAGTCCATCCATCTTTTCTTCGGGCGGCCTCGCCCCCTCCATCTAGTCAGATTGATACTCATCACTATCCAAAATCGAATATTAGAACTAGGCAAAATAGACAATTGTATTTTTTTGAGGGGCCAAACGGGTCTGAAAGTCACCTGATGGTAAGTGATCACTTCAGCCCATAGACACCGCAACACCAGGGGAGTCTTTATGAAAGGTAGGGCATAGCGAATCTTCGCTCGAATTGAGCCGCCCGTCCGGGGAAGGACCTCCACCCCTATAATAGAATACCGCAGTCAAATGACCTCTGGGTCGTGTTTCTGCCGGTGAGTAGGGTTTCCGGAGCTCATGGGGGGTTAGGGTTGGGCTGGCATGGCGGTGGCAGCTGAAAAGTAACTGACCAGTTACTTGCCCGTTGTCACAGCGACTTGGGCTTCTCTTTCGCTTTCCATCAGGCGTAGGGAAGCCATTATGTCGAGCCACTATAAAAAAAAAAAAGTCACAGGTGCGTTGCCGGCCTTTGAGAAATCTATAGGCTCACTTTTTGAAGGTCCCTAAATCATATCCACTCGGAGAAATTGCAGCAGGAAGCTGATTCCAAAGCCCGGTTGCACGAGGCAGAAAATTGCGCGCAACGCACCACGTTGTAGTTTATTTCCTTACCTCATCTCTTCCCTTCTGTATCAAAAACACAGGCGACTCCTTCAGAACTGCCACCAGGAGTATGTACACGACAGACAGAGTCAGGTGGACGTAGACCACCTGGTCGTAGGTCAGATATCCTCCTAAAGCATAGGAGAACATCAGGCCGAGGAAGAAGCCTGATACCGTAGTGGAAGTGAGGGCGCCGCGGATTGAGTCCTGGAATATAAAAATATCATCATCAAATTTCCATCAGGCAAAGGAATCTTTTTTAAGACAGAGATCCGGCTCCGGGGCGAGCTCCGGTGCCGCTGCTGCCCGTCATCAGGTATCTAAATACCACAGGCCGATGATGGGCAGCACAGGCACAGGAACGAGGAACAGTAGCTCCACCTCCAATTGTGATGGTTATGTCGCAGTCATCTGGTTGAATCTCCTATTCAATTGAATCGCTAGCGCGTTCATTGAATGACTAGACCGAACGTTGACTAAACACGCGTCACTTAACGTCCAACTAGGTAGCTAAAAGCAGTCAAGTGATTGTAATTTAGTTCATTTTTTTCCCGCGCGGCGTTAGTAGTCACTAAAACAAATATGGCGTCGAACATGATCTGACCTGAGTGTTGATATTTTTTTGATTAGATTTACTTTAAACTGACTTATACGTAATAAAATAGTGTGACAGCATGGATTTACCTATTAATACGCCGCCTCCGGATACTTTTAAAGAAAAATTAAAAACTAAACATTAAACAGTCGGCTTTTACCCATTTATCGACTATGCTAAAATGACGTTCAGTCAAGACGTTGAACGTTTCATTCAATAACTTGACGAGTTGTCCTTTAGGCATTCAATTAAATGTCGTCATTCAATGAACGCGCTAGTCATTCAATTGAATAGCAGATTCAACCAGATGACTGCGACAGTTACACCACCATCATTCAGTTGCCAGTCTACATACTCACATAACATATTTCAGCAATGTACACTGACGAGACGGCTTGTCCCGCTGCGCCTATACCCGCGAAGCCGATAGCGAACAGCACCAACGGCACAGATCTTGTGAGCGATATCACTGTCCATCCCAACTGAAACGAAAAATTTAAGTATGGTAATTCTGAGACACAAAATAAAGACTTTTTTCATAGTAGCACGACATAATGGCTTCCTTACGCCTGACGGAAAGCGAAAGAGAAGCCCAAGTCGCTGTGACTACGGGCAAGTAACTGGTCAGTTGCCGCCGCCATGCCGCCCCGACTCTAACCCCCCAAGAGCTCTGGAAACTCTACTCATCGGCAGAAACATGACGCGGAGGTAATTTGGCTGCGGTATTCTATGGGGTCCTTCCCCGGACGGGCGGCTAAATTCGAGCGAAGTTTCGCTATGCCCTACCTCTCTCAAAATTAACTATCTATGTAGTGTAAGTCTTACACATTAAGATTGACTAGGAACTAGGAGGGAAGCAGCCCATCAGGGCAAGTTTCTCCTAGAATGGTAGTGTAACTTTTGGTGAAAAAAAAAACTCACCACGAAAGGCAATCCGAACAGCATGGCCGCGTACTTCCTCCCCAGGGTGTCCATGGCGTACCCACAGAAGGGGGTCACCGCCAGAGCCCCGATGTTGGTGAGACTGCCCAGAACGGCCACCTCCATGGTAGACATAGGAGCTGCCAGGACGGTCTCGTTGGTCTTGAAGGAAGCCAGGTTGTAGGAAGGCCATGCGTAGATGAAGCCGGTGAGGCTGGTCAGGCAAGCAACTGAAAGGAAAGTATCATCATCATCATCAGCCCACATCAGTCCACTGCTGGACATAGGCCTCTCCCAAGGTTCGCCACTGTGCTCGATTTTGGGCTTCTCGCATCCATCACTTGCCAGCCGTCCTGCGCCAATCATCACTCCACCTGGCCTGAGGGCGTCCTACACTACGTTTGCCGAGACGCGGTCTCCACTCCAGAACTCGTTTACCCCAACGGTTATCGGGTCTGCGGCTGATGTGGCCAGCCCACTGCCACTCCAGCTTACTGATACGGCAAAGGAAAGTAGAATGAAGATAACATAGAGTGTAAAGGGGATGTAAGGGAGCGGCCTATCAACTTTTCCCTCCAAGCCAACCTCACCTACAGGTTGTGCATCCTGCCGAATAACAAATGAGGCGCTGGCAACCGACTGGTGGTATAACCATCACAATTGAAGGCGTAGCTAAATACCACAAATACCACGGGCAGCAGCGTCATCGGAGCGAGAAGCTACGCCCTGCGTTTGCCAACCCGCTTGCCCAGCGTGGCGATTAGGGGTATATCCTCCAGATGTTTGCCCTAAGTGGCGAACAACTGGAGAGGTATATGTCCAGCAATAGGCTGATGATAATAATTATCATGATGTCCAGCAATGGGCTGCGTGAGGTGTAAACATAAAGCTAGTTAATCCTTTAATCGCCGAGAAATGAGACACAATTGAAAACGGTCACTGGCGTTTAAAGGGTTAATAACAAAAGCTTATAAAATACATTAATCAAACACAGGACGCTAACATAGTCCTCACATCGTAAAGTGAGTGCTAAATGTGTTTTCGTTGTCATATATTAGATAAGATAATAGTGAATAGGACTTGTAATAATAGTCCTTTCTAATAATATAACTACATATTATAATAGTTGAGAGGTCACCCTGCAATAATACATTTGCTCATTAAGTTAAGTAACACTTGAAGTAAGTGATCATCATCATCAGCCTATTGCAGTCCACTGCTGGACACAGGCCTCTCCAGCTGTTCACCACTTAGAGCAAACATCTGGAGGTTATACTCATAATCGCCCCGCTGGGCAGTCGGGTGGCGATCGCAAGGCATAGCTTCTTACTCCGGTGACGCTGCTGCTCGTCATCGGTCTGTGGTATTTAGCTACGCCTTCAAATGAGATGGTTATGCCGCCACCAGTCGGTCGACAGCGCCTCGTTGGTATTCGGCAGGATGCACCACGGGCAGGTGAGGTTGGCTTGAAGCGAAAAGATGATAGACCGCTCCCTTACAAACCGACTTCAAAAAACCCAAGACCTCTTGGTAACGTAAACTGTTGTGTTGACGAATCGAGAACCTCCTCCTTTTTTGAAGTCAGATAAAAAGACCCTACCATCCAGTTTTTGAGAAGGTGAAATCTCCAGAAATCCCTTCGGACATCCACTGCTAGAAAGGGAGCGATTCTTTTCCGTCACCTCACTTAAGGATCTACGTAAATAAAACTTACTGCATGCAGCCGAAATTCCTTGCACCAAAACAGCAGATGTCCTCACACTTTCCTCCATACTTTATCGGTCTATTTCTAATCTTTCAATTATATTTTTATTCGTCAGCAATTTTCAGTAACAATACACCACGGTAGAAAGATTTTCTTTTACTAGACGTCGTATGGAGCTCGGAAATACCCAGCTACTAAAGAGATAGACGTTTAATCACATTTCCTTACTTATAATTAACTCGAATGTATGTTTGTTTGTACGTGTGTTTTATTTATAGTTAAATATTTGCTTGATGAAGGGGAAATTGGGGTGTGAGCGCAAAACCTGGCCTTCCCTCACATGCCCCACATCACTGTATTATGCATGTTTATGGATTCTTAACTTGTATTAGTTTGTTTGTTGTTGAGAGAGATAAAGTTGCGACTACTGGAGAGGCCTATTTCTAGCAGTGGATCATAAATCATGTTTTCAGTCCGGCCCACCCTCACCGGCCCAATTGGACCAAGGTCCATCCTGCCGATAAATGAGGCCCTGGCAACCAACTGCTGACGGTATAACCATCACGATGAAAGCGTAGCTAAAATACCAACAGACCGATGTCGGGCAGCAGCGTCACCGGAGCGAGGGACTTCGCCCCTGCATTTGCCTAATCCGCCTGCCCCATTGATTATGGGCAAAGCTTCCAGATTTGTGACGAAAGTGGCAAATAACAGAAAGGCCTTGTCAGCTGTAGAATGCGATAGCTGGTTGATGATTCTTTATCCGTCACCACTTGAATATAATATTAATTTCTTTCAGTGGCATCCTTTAAACGAAGCGTGAAGAAACATCTCGCGGCCAGCATGGCTGTGGTAACTGACTGGAACTGAGGTTTCCCCGCCCCGTCATCAGAGCGATTTGGGCTTCCTTTAGCTAGCAAAAAGATAGCATAGTGGCTTCCTTTTGCCTGATAGACCCAATATAAACAAAAATTAAAAAAATAATTCAAAAAGTGCCTGTTCGACCTAACATTTGGACCTCACGACCGCTTTCCATCAGGTGGAGTGAGGTCATCCTGAACGCTCTTTTAAAAAAAAAGAGTCGCAGACAAAGCAGTGAGCTAAAGCAACTATATTTTTTATAACATAGATTACTTCATTACACAAAGTATTATGTTGTATAATAATTATCCCACTCGTTTAAATAAATCTCACAATTGCGCCCTATAAAAAGAACAGTGTCTGGGAATACATTTTACACTCAATTACATTGTTGATTGTGTCAGTTTAATTACTTTATATCAGACGTTTAAAATAATAACCCAGTTTATCGTATATCGGTGGCTCAACTGGTAGTGCCTCTGCCTTCTGAGCCAAGGGTCGTGGGTTTGATCCCCACACATTACAAACATTTGTGTGCATTGAACAGTGTCTGTTTGTATTGGTCTGGGTGTTTTCAATGTATATATGTATTTATTTACAAAAAAAAAATGTATCTAAGTAAGTTTATCAGTTGTCTAGTACCCATAGTACAAGTTTCGGCTTAATTTGGGGCTAGATGGCTCTGTGTGGCCCAGCGTGGCATGTCTTGGGTTATTAATATTATTATTATATGCCACGCTGGGACACACAACGCCATCTAGTGACAAGCTAAGCCGAAGCTTGTGCTATGGGTACAAAACGACTAATGAACTTCATCGTCAGCCTATCGCAGTCCACTGCTGGGCATAGGCATCTCCAGGTTTTCGCCATTCTGGGCAAAACACCTGCAGTTTTATACCCATAATCGCCACGCTGGGCAGGCGGGTTGGCAATCGCAGGGCGTAGCCTTCTCGCACCGGTGACGCTGCTGCCCGTCATCAGTCTGTGGTATTTAAGCCTACGCCTTCGATTATGATGGTTATACCGCCATCAGTCGGTTGCCAGCGCCCTCGTTTGTTATTCAATTACAGTAGGAACATCATTTGCTAACTGAACTCGGAGCCTTCGGATTGTCCTTGCTCTAACCATTACGCCACCGGGCAGTCATGTATCATAGGATTATAATCGTCTGATTCGTGTTGTCACTCTTACGATGCCACTTAGTAATTTTAACCGTGGCAGCAAATAGTATAAATGATAAGCAGTATTTGTTTGGACCAAACAAAACAATTTGTTTTAAGAAATCACTTGTTTGTTTGAGCTTATATGTTTTTTCTTTGTATTTATATAAAGAACAGGGTAAACACTTGTTTTCTTGTCGAATTTTACTTGGTAGGTACGTATTAGCAGGTATGAGATGGATTTTATTTATGCTTATATTTATTCAATCTGGCTAAAAAAGTCAGCCTTTTGTACAATATGAAAGGCCAATTGCTCATCTACTACAGCACAGCAAGAAAAAGAAACATAAAATATAAAAAACAGACCTTAAAATTAAAACTCAAAAATTCTTTAGACTTTATTTTTTGGTGGTCGGAGCTGTGTAGGTATGTGATGTTATTTGCTAATTATTTATTGAGATTTATTTAAATCGCATGACACTAGTCAAGGAAATTAGATTCCAAAAGGCTCCTTAAAAAACCCTATTATTGAACTTAAATCTTCAACAAACTTTCTGCTGTCTCGCATCAGCGCAAAAACCCTCTAATCAGCTTTAGTCAGTGTAATTAGAACCCAAACCCTTCAAAACTTCCTTTGTGTCGGATTAGCTCATAACCCTCTAGTCAAGTAAATTGTATCGAACTACTGGCAGTTTACCTAACCATCACGATTGCCGGCGTAGAATAAGACAGGCTGATAACGGGCAGCAGCGTCACCGGAGCTAGAAGCTACGCCCTGCGATACCCAACTCGCCGCCTGCCCAGCGTCGCGATTATGAGCAAAGGTTCCAGATATTTGCGAAGTGGCGAGTAGTTTGGGATACTGATAGACTGATGATGAAGGAAAATAGAACCCAAAAATAAAACCCAGAAGTGCTTAAATACTTTATTCAACCACCTAAATCTTCAAAAACTTCTTTGTATAGCCATCAGCTGACAACCCTTTAGTCTCCGGCAGTTTGAAGTACGTATACGCGGCGCCTATGTAGCAGACTGCGGAGAATATGCAGAATACTGGGCCTAGGCCCACAGCGGCCTCCAGAGGCCCGAAGACGAATAGGGTAAAGAAAGCCACTATCCACACGAAGCCCATACATAGGCTGTTGCAGAGGCCTCGGACCTGAAAGAAAAATATAATAAGCTTAGAATTTTGTAGGTGGAGTGACGATTTGCGAAGGTGTATTGGGAGCGTAACAATCATGTTTTCGCTCCTAGCCACCATCACCTGCCCGTGTTGCATCCTGCCGAATAACAAACGAGGCGTTGCAACCGATTGGTGGCGGTATAACCATTACTATTGAAGGCGGAGCTAAATACCACAGACCAATGACGGCAGCAGCGTCACCGGAGCGATAAGTTATGCCTGCGTTGTGCTGAACAGCATATTGTTGGCGAGGCGATATAAAGCAAGTTTTTATCCTTACGAAGCGAAAGGAGAGGATGGTGATAGATGGGACAGTCAAGAGAGATATATGGAGTGGACAAGACGACCGTTGGGCGGCTTAGGTACCGTTAGAGTATGGGGTTGACGGAGTACAGAAGGCCTTTTTATGGCTACAGGGTCCTCAAGAAGTTCTGGATAACTCAATTTATGGAAAAATAGCGTATTTTTGTATCGGAGGCCAAGATCTCTACGGGTCGCTGAGCCAACGAAGTAAATAAGAGCAATTTCTTACCTCTGGTAAGAATACTTCAGCTGCCAACACGAATGGGAATGACGGCGCAGCCCCCAGTGTAGACAAAGCTGTATAAGTAGATGAGGAATGCTGTGAACCAGTGCGGGGCAAAGTTTCAGCATCAGCTGGACCCACAGCAGTAGTGT
Source organism: Conogethes punctiferalis (assembly GCA_031163375.1). Classification (NCBI taxonomy): domain Eukaryota; kingdom Metazoa; phylum Arthropoda; class Insecta; order Lepidoptera; family Crambidae; genus Conogethes; species Conogethes punctiferalis. The sequence goes on from CM062099.1 coordinate 10,341,919, forward strand.
GCAGATCCCGGAGATTGATGCTGTGATGATTAAGAGGTTCTGGAAAGAAAGATTTTTTTATTATCTATAACAGCGTCACCGGAGCACGAAGCTACGCCCTGCGATCGTTCAACCCGCACTGCCCAGCGTGGCGATTATGAGTATATCCTCCAGATGTTTGCTCTAAGTGGCGAACAACTGGAGAGGCCTATGTCAGCAGTGGACTGTAATAGGCTGATGATAAATAAATAAATATCAGACAACATCACATACATTGCTCTTATCCCAAAGTAGCTTAAGCAGTTGTAATTATTTAAAGATTAAAGCTAATATTGGGGATGTAAGGGAAAAAAGGTGATAATCTTTTCGCTCAAAGCCAACCTCACCTACCCGTGGTGCATCCAGCGAATAACATAACGAGGGCGCTGGTATCCGGACTTGGTGGCGGCTTACCAGCAGCGTCATCGGAGCGAGAAGCCACGCCACTGCAATCGCCAACCTGCCAGCCCAGCGTGGCGACTACGCCCATATTCTTTAGCGTTTGCCCTAAGTGGCGAACAACACGATGAGCCTTGTCCAGCAGTGGAATTACAATAGGTTGACCCGATGTTCTCTCCTTACCTTCCTCCCAAATTTGTCTATAACAAACACACAGACTATGCTAGCAATGGTGAAATCAATGGCAAGGAAGATGGCGCTTAAGCTGGCAGACATGGAGGGCACGGCTTGGCTGAAGAGGTGGTCTGCGTAGACCTGGAGCACCACGGACCCCATCATGTGGTGGCAGCTATGAGGATGAGGACGGTGAAAAGGGCTCGCTTGGAGGATCTTGATTTTCCTGTGAAGTAAGAAAGTGTTTAATGTTTTTGGAACTCAAAAGAAGAAGTCCAACAAAAGGACCAGAACCACCTCGGTCAGTATACTCATATAGCCAGAACAATCGGTATGCAATAAAATAAAATAAATAAATAAATAACCCAAGACATGCACGCTGGGCCACACAGCGCCACCAAGCCCCAAACTAAGCCGAAGCTTGTACTATGGGTACTAGACAACTGCTAAACTTACATAGATACATTTTTTTTGTAAATAAATACATATTATACATAGAAAACACCAGACCAATTACAAACCAGACATGTTCATGAACACAATGTTTGTACTGTGCGGGAATCGAGCCCTTGGCTCAGAGGGCAGAGGTCACTACCAAATGAGCCACCGAGCCTGTATGCAATGGCAACTGATTGTATTGTTACTTGTCCATTACTGCAGCTACCTTTTTGTTGTGCTTGCTCTCAGGCAAGGCGAGGGCGTTATGTGGTGCTGTAAAGAGATCCCAAGTTTAAATTAAGTCGACCGGACCTTAAAAATTGTAACTGTTCTTTTCTTTCAAGAATCGTTCGGTAGAAGTCCCGAAATCAGGAAGTCGGCGATCATACACCCCCTCAAACTCCGGACAGGACGTTAAGCTGTTGGTCCTGCATCAAACTCTCCGGTGTGTCGAGCTGTCATCCCCTCAGCTTATGAGAGTGAAGAAACAGAATGCTCTTTGGTTTGCACAATCAGCACAATCAATCAGTTTACTGGAACGCCTGATATCAGAGCGTCTTGAGCTCCCTTTTATCTCGACGTCAGCCGTAAAAACCCTTAGTCGTTTTCTTGTGGCAATTTTAAAAAAACAAAAAATCATGTCGTCATCATCATCAGCCTATTGCAGTCCACTGCTGGACATAGGCCTCTCCATTGTCCGCCACCTAGGGCAAACATCTGGAGGATATACCCATAATCATATTGATTACTCTACATTTCTGGAATTCCTTACTCAATATTTCATGCGGGCCTCTTCCTCGTACAATGTCTCCAGCTTCTTGCTTCTTCAGGAATTCTTCTGACATTTCCATTTCTGCAATAAGGAAAGAGGTAGGTTTATAAAGTATTGAACCAATAGACTTTTAGGTGATACTAAAATCCTCTAAAGCTTTACATGAGTATCAGTAATTAATCGGAGATATATCCTACACTGTAGAGGCCTATGTCCAGCACTGGCTGTGAAAGGCCTGATGATGATGAGAAATACCTTTGTGTAATCTCAACTGCCTAGCTGGAGTAGCAGTATTAGAGATAGTCCTGGTGACAGAGAGATGGACAGACGAAACAGAGGGAAGCCTTAGTAATAGGATTCCTTTTTAACTTTTTTTTTATAGTAGCTCGACATAATGGCTGCGCCTGATGGAAAGCGAAAGAGAAGCCCAAGACCAGTAAATAATTTGTCAGTTACCTGTCAGTTGCCACCGCCATGATGCCGGCCCAATCCTAACCCCCCACGAGCTCCGGAAACCCTACTCACCGGTAGAAACACGACCGGAAGTCATTTGGCTGCGGTATATTATAGGATGGAGGTCCTTGCCGGGCGGACGGCTCAATTCAAGCGAAGATTCACCACCCCTACCTCTCTAAGATAGATCCCTAACAATAAGTACAGCGGCGTAGCGTAGTGGGGGCGGGGGGGGGCGGCCCGCCCCGGGCGGCACATTTTAGGGGGCGGCAAAATTTCACAATTTATAATCTATCCATACTAATTTAAATAATAAAATATTTGAATCATTTCATATTTTATCGGAACTACAAATTCGGACCGTTTGAAAAGAGCATGGAATTTTTCATTACTTATCTGTAACGGATTCGGGGATCCTTTTCTTTGAATGATATTTTGTAGCGACTGCTGCCAACACCGTCCAGGACTTGCAGGATTCCCGTATTTTTTTTTATGCTTTGTTTTATGACTAACAAAACAACAGTGAGAATTACTGACGATTCAAAATAAAAGGGCGGCAAAATTGTCTTCCGCCCCGGGCGGCAAAATTGTCTTCCTCCCCCCGGGCGGCAAAATTGTCTTCCGCCCGGGCGGCCGACACCCACGCTACGCCGCTGAATAAGTACTAATATTATAGAAGTGCCTATTTTTTAAACAAATTCCTTATTTATCTACCAGATAGCGTCATTAGCAGCGCGTGTCGTCGAGACAGTAGGTGCGTTATTAGATAAGGGACGAAAGTTCAATTAGAACTGATAACAAGGTGGTAAACAAAAGGTAATTGTTAGCACAATGTAAAGTATTTGTACTTGGATGCCCTGGTATCTCTTATGTATGTATCCACCGAATGCCCTAAACTAAGGCGATAAGGCCTTTTTCAAGGGAGAGGCCTATGTCCAGCAGTGGACGGATAGAGGCTGATGATGATCCGTTTGAACCATGAGCTAGGGCCGTCTCTACCAGGGGGTGCAAGGGTGCGGTGCACCCGGGTGTAATATAATATTTCTTAACCTTACCGTTCTCGTTTCCAGGTATTTGTTCGAAACTGGGATCGATCGAGTTTTATCCTCTTCAATTCAACTTCAACCAATTTGCTGTTCACATCCACTTGGTTATAAAACGCTATTGACTTCGGCAGCTTCCTGCACGAACACAAAAAATTAACTTAATCTTTCGCAATATCATGCAAGATAATTATTCTAACACTACATACAGACACATCGTATAGAGTATAGATATAGATAGTGATAGAAATCCTACAGAATATTGGAAAATCAAAAAGATAGATTCAAGTCTCATTAAGCCATGTCACATGAAAAGAAGATGTTATATGACTTCTTCATATATCGCTCAGGCATGTGGCACCCTTACTGAGATGTAAGGGAGCGGCCTATCATCTTTTCGCTCAAGCCAACCTCACCTGCCCGTGGTGCATCCTGCGAATAAACAAACGAGGCGCTGGGCAACCGACTGGTGACGGTATAACCATCACAATTGAAGGCGTAGCTAAATACTAAGACCGGTGACGGGCAGCAGCGTCACCGGAGCAAGAAGCTACGCCCTGCGATCGCCAACCCGCCTGCCCAGCGGGGCGATTATGGGTATATCCTCCAGATGTTTGCTCCTAAGTGGCGAACAACTGCAGAGGCCTAGGTCCAGCAGTGGACTGTAATAGGCTGATGATGATGATGATGTGGCACTCGGATTCAGATTCCCAAAATCTTGAGCCCGGTCAATCGGGAAGTCTGGGAATACCCACTAAAAACCCTGGACCCTCCGTCTAGCATGGGGTGGTATCTAGGATCTTAAGTAACATTGCTCCAAACAGTGGACCACCTCGTAGGGGAAACTACGAAAAAGACTTGGCAAAACAAAAATCTGGCAACCCTGATCGACAATCTTAACCCCTTTAACATCACATTAGAACCACTGAAGGACTCTGTAATTTCGTTAAGAAGACTAGAATAAAGAATAAAGAATAAAAACATTTATTACACTTGGACATCACAACACAACAACAGTAATTAGACATTTAAATTTGGACATATAAAAATTACAAACACACAGAGATATCAAACAGACGGGCTCGATGGCTCATTTGGTAGTGACCTCTGGCCTTCTGAGCCAAGGGGTCGTGGGTTCGAGTCCCGCACAATACAAACATTTATGTTTATTAACGTGTCTGTTTGTATTGTCTGGGTGTTTCCTATGTATAATATGTATTTATTTACAAAAAAAAGTATTCTAAGTAAGTTTATAGTTGTCTAGCACCCATATTACAAGCTTGGGCTTAGTTTGGGGTCAGGATGGCGATGTGTGGCCCAGCGTGGCATGTCTTGGGTATTTATTTTATTTACTTATTTATTTATTTAGACCGGAGACGGGGTTGTGACCGCCAATGTAAAAGGGCCTCACTCAGCATTGAACCATGGCCCGCGAAGCAAACCACGGCACTGGTTTTCGGGACTAAAAGTACCAATACCAATCACTTACTTCCTCTTTCCCCGCAAGCACCAAGTATACAGGAGATTCCTTCAACAGCAGCAGAAGTACGATGCACACCCACAGACTCTGTGAGATGATGAGTATAGCACTTGGTGGTAAGTGAGGTACTCCCCGAGGATGTAGGAGATGAGAAGACCTGAAAGTTTCCAAGAGGTACTTAATTAAAATTCTAAAGAAGTCCAGGAAGTATTTTGTCACCTTTTCCGCCGCCTTCTGAGAGATAACTATCTCACAAAGTAGGCGGGGGGCCGGCCCAAGCTTCTCAGCTCCAAACCATCGCACTGATGATCTTCGGGAGAGATAAGCCCGCGCCTATAACGCGTGTCTACTCAGCGCGCTATAGGGACCGTGCACAAACTATAGGTGGCAGAACTACGTAGTGTAAACTAGGGTAAAACATTCATAATTTATGACACCAGTTGGCAGCACCAGATGTGTACGTTTCCCTATTGGGTTCACGCAGGACAGTAACCTAAGCCACCACCGTAATCAAGCCATTAAATAGATAATATCGCACAACATCACATACATTGCTCTGATCCCAAAGTTAGTAGCTTAAGCACTCGTGTTATGGGTATCAGAACAACGTAGGTACCACAAATATTAAAACCCAGACACGGAACAAACACAATGTTCTTCACACGAATGTTTGTCCCGAGTGGGAATCGAACCCACGACTCTTGTCTCGAAGGGCAGGGGTCACTACCAATTGAGCCACCGAGCCAGTCAAAGCCATTATGTCAGAACACTCACCCCATATAATACAAAGTCGCTGAGCACGCAGTAGGCCCCCCCTTATCGAGTCGTGGGATATCTCCGATATGTATATGAGGGACACGTTCTGGCCAGCCTATCCCGATACCCGCCAGGGTCATGGCGAGGAGAATCATGTGGTGTTAGTCGTGAACGAGATAATTAAACCAGGCTAACTGAAATGTGAAGAGGAGAAAAATTATTTAAACTTTATCGCACCAAAAACGAACATAATGCTAGGAGGATTCTCTACCATCATCATCATCAGCCTATTGCAGTCCACTACTGGACATATGCCTCTCCAGTTGTTCGCCACTTAGGGCAAACATCTGGAGGATATACCCATAAAGGCCACGCTGGGCGGGTTGGCGATCGCAGGGCGTAGCTTCTCGCGCAGCGGCGGTGACGCTGCTGCCCGTCATCGGCCGGTGTGTAGTTACGCCTTCGATTGTGCTTCGGCAGGATGCACCAACGGGCAGGTGAGGTTGGCTTGGAGCGAAATGATGATAGGCCGCTCCCTTACATCCCACCTAAGACTTAAGATTCTCTACCAATCAACCTTTAAGTCTTTTTTTATATTAAGAGCATTCAGGAAAGACCTGAATGACTCCACCTGATGGTAAGCAGTCCAAAAGTTAGTCTAAGTTGATGGATATAAAAGTGTAGCATACACGAACATACAACAGACACACACAACTACACACACTGTCAAGTCAAACATCTGACAGTGACATCTGACGCTGACATCTGACATTGACATCTGACACTGACAACTGTCGTCTCGTTCCTACACTTCACGCAAGGTGCGGGGTGGGAGGACAGTCAGTCTGTGTCCCACCGCCGCTGAGTGAAGACGTGTTCGTGTGAGGATAGCGAGCCGATATCATCGGTACCATCACATCGTTCATTACTTTATTGTTCATGGTTATTTCATATGTGGATTAGTGTCTACTACAAAAAGAAACGAACTTACCACATAAGGCAAAGCAAAGAGTATTGTAGCATACTTCCTTCCCAAAGTGTTGAACGTATACCCACAGAAGGGGGGTCACAATCAGACTTCCCACGTTCGGCAGCGACCCCAAAAGCGACGACTGCATCGTAGACATGGGAGCGTTTAGCAACGTCTCGTTGGAAGTAAAGTTGGCCAATGTGAATGAGGGCCACGCAAATATGAACCCTGTTTGGGTGGCGAGAAAGGATACTGAAAGAAAAAGATTAGCTTTGAGTATTTTAAGAGAGGTAGGGCATAGCGAATCTTCGCTCGAATTGAGCCGCCCGTCCGGGGAAGGACCTCCACCCTATAGAATACCGCAGTCAAATGACCACTGAGTCGTGTTTCTGCCGGTGAGTAGGGTTTCCGGAGCTCGTGGGGGGTTGGGGTTGGGCCGGCATGGCGTTGGCAACTGACAGGTAACTGACCAGTTACTTGCCCGTTGTCACAGCGACTTGGGCTTCTCTTTCGCTTTCCATCAGGCGTAGGGAAGCCATTATGTCGAGCTACTGGCTAGGTGGCTCATGAACATGTCTGTTTGTATTGGTCTGGGTGTTTTACATGTATAATATGTTTTTATTTACAAAAAAGTCGTTTATTGAATTTATGGCTAATATTATAAAGAGTAAAGATTTGATTATTTGTTTGTTTTAAATTAATAGACTCCGAAACTACTGAACCGATTTGAATAATTCTTTCACTGTCGGAAAGCTTAACTATCTTCGCTGAACATAGGCTATATTATATTTTAAAAAAGTTAGGGATCCGTGCTAAAACTCCAATAATGGAACCAAACATTTTTTAATCTCTAAATATAAGAAAAAATCTCACATACTGACGTCACTTGACAATGTTACCATAGCAACCTAAACTGTTATGTCATTTAAATGAATAACTATTAAGAAATCATACTTTTATTGTTACTGAATTATATAAATACGTATTAAGAGCATTAGGAGAGGCCTATGTCCAGCAGTGGACTGATGTGGGCTGATGATGATGATGATTATTAATTAGCGATTATCTAAAATACCCGAAGCGAAGCGAGGGTGGTTTGGCTAGTTATTTATAAGCCCAATTATATTTCGCCAATTAGTACCTATATGATGCCTCAAAACTTTATTTTATGAAAACATTTTTCTAATTATGTTTTATTTTAATACTAACTGCATAAAGCCGACAAACTTTGTACACCAAACGCAGACCACTTTAATTTGTTTGACTCCATTTTGTTTTCAAAATACTTTTTTTTGTAATTTTCTGTCAACACCTCATCACTAACAACAACATCCAGGGCACTGGCTCCTCCCTAACTGGAGGTGATATATAAAAGAGTACGATACGGAGTTTGTTGTATTGACACAACATAGTTTGTCAAACTTACTTATTTTATTGATACAAAGGCCAGGTTTTCCGGTGAAAATCGGATCGACTTAAAAATACCAACTTAGGCTTAAGTAACATGTTGACTGTCCCGTGTGGTCCCGTGTACTACTTACAGGTAGTTCACAGCTTTTGTCTATCTAGGTATTGTGTCTGCTTTGGGGACACCTTATGGGTATACACCCTCGAAGCGTCCCGACCCGACTGCTTATTTTTTATTTCATAACTACCCAAATCAAAATACATAACATACCCATAAGTAGTAGTTTTTCAATAATTAAGCTAAAAAAATAATAGTCCTAAAAATATGTCTTATGCCGCAGCCACACATTGGCGATATTTGCACCAACGTAACGTTTTGCGCCCAATGCACCAATGTGTGTATCGGTACTTTGACACAATGAAGACATTGAGCGTCTTAGTATTGGGCATTGGACAGTGATGGACGCAAAGTTGAATCCAATGTGTGGCCCCGGCATTATGCATGAAGTAGAGTCAACGCCTGCTCTTATTCTACAAGACGTGTGGTCGTACAACTTTATTGCTATCATGCATTTTTTTTTTAATTTATTTATTAAAAAAAATCCATGATAATGTTGGTATAATAAACAAATGTTGGGAAACAGCGACTTTAATCATATAATATATCACACGTGAGATAAAGTAGTAACTGTTTGATACGTAGAAAGTACACAGTTGGTGTTGACATTACTTTATTATAGGTTTATGCACTTCTGCCTGTTTGTCTAACATTAATAAAATAATATAAATAAACAGTAAATGTGATAGACAAGACACGCCCATTACTTGAACTCATAATTAAGATACCATATTGGTAAAGTAAGTTTTGGACTGGAGACCCTTCGACCGAAAACGCGGTGTGGGACGCCCTCCAGCGAGGTGGACTGACGACATCATAAAAGTCGCAGGATGGAGCTGGAAGCGGGCAGCTTGCAACCGGCCGCTGGTCTTTGGGGGAGGCCTATGTCCTGCAGTGGACCCCCTACGGCTGATAATGATGATGATGATTGGTAAAGTAATTTACAGAGATGTAAAGGGCCTATCATCTTTTCGCTCGAAGCCAACCTCACCTGCCCGTAGTGCATCCTGCCGAATAACGACTGGTGGCGGTACAACCATCACGATAGAAGGCGTAGCTAAATACCACAGACCGATGACGGGCAGCAGCTTCACCGGAGCGAGAAGCTACGCCCTGCCAGCGTGGCGATTATGGGTATTTCCTGCAGATGTTTGCCGTAAGTGGCGAACAACTGGAGAGGCCTATGTCCAGCAGTGGACTGCAATAGGCTGATGATGATGACTAGTAAAAGGATGTAAGGGATTAGTCAAATCATCTTGTCGCTCCAAGCCCTAACCTGCCCGTGGTGCATCCTGCCGAATAACAAACGAGGCTCCGACAACCGACTGGTGACTGTATAACTATTACAATTGTAGGCGTAGCTACCACCACAGGCTGTTGGCGGGCAGCAGCATTAACGGAACGATGAGCTACGTCCTACGATCGCCAACCGTGATGATTATGGGTATAGCCTCCAGATGTATGCCTAAAGTGGCGAACTACTAGAGAGACCTATGATGATGGTGACGCCAGTGAAAGAAAATAGCACTTCAAGAATATGTTGAATTTTTTTTTTTTTTATATTGGTTTGACATAAATGCTTCCTTACGCCTGATGGAAAGCGAAAGAGAAGCCCAAGTCGCTGTGACAACTGGCAAGTAGCTGGTTAGTTACCTGTCAGTTGCCACTGCCATGCCGGGCCTACCCTTACCCCCCACGAGCTCCGGAGACCCTAATCACCAGCAGAAACACAACCCAGAGGTCAGTCAAATACTGCGGTATTCTATAGGGTGGAGGTCCTTCCCCGGACGGGCGGCTCAATTCGAGCGAGAATTCGCTATGCCCTACCTCTATTGAAATAAAATGAAATAATTTTTATTTGGAGCATAAAACAGTGCTATGCTATAAACTATTTGGGTTAAGCAGAAACACAATTAGGTATGAAACTATGTTACAAACTTGGTTTGGTAACATACAGATATGATAAGATAACACGGAACAAAAAAAAGAAATACTTACTTAGGCGTTCAAGTGTAGATCAGCCTTGCGATGCGCCCTAGGAGGGTTCCATAGCAGCATTTTTTATTTTAGTTCATTAAATGAAAGGCCTACGTTCAGCTGTGGACGGACCAAGGCTGTAGATTGATTGATTGATTGAAACGAAAGGTCTCAGGCTTCGTAAAACTGGTAATTCATTCATAGGACAAAGTGTAAAAATGTTTAACAAAATACCGCAAAATATTGTTGATCTACCTATACATAGATTTAAATCTCGCATTAAGTCCATTTTAATGTCAAAAGGTTATTATAAAGTACAAGATTATATGGATGACAATATTACATGGACATGATAGTCTGCTCGCCTGCGCTTTTTAAAACGATATTATTGTATTGCATTATATATGTTAAAAAAGGCTAACTGTTGAGTTTGTTGCGGCACTTCTTCTCAGCAGGCTACACGTCGAAGTGCTGGTAGGAAAAAAGTTTGACGTGCAAAAGTATTACTAGTGAATCTATTTGCAGAAATAAACTATTTTATTTTATTTATTGCTCCATAAAGGTGACTTAAAACTAGATAAAGTATGCATCTATTGTACAATTTAAATCCATTCAAAGTTTCGTCCAAAGTTTTCCATTGTGCAATCCATTGTAATAAGCAATCTATATCAATAAATAATAATAATAAGCAATCTCTTCCAGACAACCTTTGAGTAAGGAATAGCCAGATAGACACTGCTCAATCCCATTTTAGTTTCTTATAGTTACTGGCCCGACTTCGTTCAAGTTGTACATTAGCCTTCTTTTTTTAGAGGAAAATTCCTCACGCCGCCTCCGGCCGGAGTAACTATTTATTAATCTGTGCATTTAGGGATGTAAGGGAGCGGCCTATCATCTTTTCGCTCCAAGCCAACCTCACCTGCCCGTGGTGCATCCTGCCGAATAACAAACGAGGCGCTGGCAACCGACTGCTGGCGATATAACCATCACAATCACAATTGAAGGCGTAGCTAAATACTAAAGACCGGTGACGGGCAGCAGCGTCACCGGAGCAAGAAGCTACGCCCTGCGATCGCCAACCCGCCTGCCCAGCGTGGCGATTATGGGTATATCCTCCAGATGTTTGCTCTAAGTGGCGAACAACTGGAGAGGCCTATGTCCAGCAGTGGACTGTAATAGGCTGATGATGAATATGTGCATCAACATCATCCTTATTGTCTAAATCGGCTCAGCTGTTCACGAGTTATGCACTTAGCAACACATTTGGCAATTTATTTTCATGCTATAGTTTATTTTTAGAATCTTATTAGTTCTATACACATGCACACACATATGACACATACCTACATACATAAATCAGAAACACGGTAAAAACCCAATTAATAAATAAAGTTATGATATTAACCGTAAAAGCTTAACACACTACCTCGAGCTGTGCCATAAAAATCAGAACAAGTTACTACCACAAATGTATTACTTTACTTACACAATATTAACACCCATATACTATACAAACGAATAGTTTAAGGAACTTAGATATTATTCGTATAAATATAGAACAAATACATGTTATCATTATAGTATTTGCTGCCACGTTGGATGTTCCAACGTGGCGCTAGAGTAGTGATGACAAGGAAGCTACGATCCTATAATCCTACTTATAATATAAATGCGAAAGTTTGTTTGGATGGATTTTTGTTCCTCTTTCATGCATGAATTACTGAACGGATTTTAATGAAGCTTTACTTTTTTGGCTGAGAATCTGAAATCTTAAAAAACCTCATCATGATCATCTTGCAGATGTCCACTGCTGGATATGTCCAGCAGTGGACATCTGCAAGATGATCTTCCCCAATGAAAATTGGGCTTCCCCAATGAAAATTGTCATCTGGGGGGATTTGTCATAGTCACCGCGTTTGGCAGGCGGGTCGGTGACCGCAGTAGAGTATAAGGCCTGTGATTTGTATTCCGTCACCGCACTGAAAAATGTAAATAAAAAGCAATTTTGTAATTCAACAACTTTATTGTTGTAATATAATGTACTTAACGCTAATATTTACAGGGTGTTATAATTTAACATAATATATTTATCTACTTGGCAGTATGTTCACTGAATTTGTTAACATTTTTGTTTCAAATATAAAACAATATGCAACTATATATTAAATACAATACATATGTATCTAAGTTAATATTTCTATAAACATCTAATGGTAGAAATACTTAACTTGATTTAATTGTTAGCTTAAATTAATTATTTATAATGACCTCGGTGGCGCATTTTGAAAATGTTTCAACTAAAGCGCGGAAGATCCTAAGGTTCCGGGTTCGATTCCGAGTTAAGACAATATAATGAGATGACTCATAATTCAGGTACTCTATTTAAAAACGAACTTTATTTGAGACCGGTTGGTTGGTGTGCATTGTCCGATGCATTTATTTATTTTATTATTATTTCTCTTGGCAGTGTTATAAAAAAACGTTACTTATCTTAATATCTACAAATCATTTTAATGACATACTCGTGATTTAGAATTAGTACGAAAAGTTACAATTTACAAAACATTAATTAATACTTACTAAGTACATAATAAATTTGGTTCACAATTAGCAACAATCCATATATCAATTTTCATCTGTTTTGGTCACCAATTTAGTTACATTTTGATGTAGAACAATACTTAGCTCGTTAACCGATTTTTAAAGAGAATGTTCTTTATTTAGGTACAAAGTAGTTCCCTACAAAACAAGTCTACTAACAAGGTTTTCGAAATGTAGTCGACACTAGCGCCACAGTGGTAAATGTGGCTGTCGACTAACTAAAGTTAAGTTAGTACTTTTGGTATGAAACGACAGATAAAATATCAGGATTTAAAAGTAAATTTACTCGACAAACAGGCAGTTTCTTCAAGGACTACGTTTCACTCTAGACTTTATTCGAGAATAAGCGTTTATGCTGAAATAAATCCTTACTCCCCTCCATTTTCTAGGAGCAACAAGCGTATGCTTAGTATAAGTTTAATAGAGCATGCGAGTGTTATTGTTTTGACAACTGGTTCGCTAAACGGCTAGTTTAAACTTATCAATTTCAATTCATTTCCAGTTTTCACATAATTTTACACCTTTCCCGTAATAATATGCAACACTTTACATATTAGAGGAGCAACCAGCAATAAAATGTAAGTGGATTAAAAGTACACAGAGATTTACCCCCTGAGTAAATTTACTTCGGTGTAGGGTAGTAGAATGTGAACGAAATTATTCAAGATTTAAATATAAGAAAACTTAAATTAAGTATATTCCTTCTATTTATTCTCGAGTTAAGTCTCTCAATGTAGGTATTTTTGTGAAATCATCCTAAGAATAGTATATTCGAATGCGTGCGTAGTAACAGTGAGATGAAAAGCAAGTTGGCATTCGAATTTTGCAGAATCGATATGTCTTCATTTTGTTAGGTCATACATTGACCTCATTGTACATCGTTTCCCAACATTCTCCCAACACATTTCCTCATTGTACATTTTACAAAAACTTCACTGAACCCCGAGACTTCATCCAACAGAGCGAAACTACAATACTACTCAGCAAAGACCCTAGGAGTACAAAGACTCCACCCCACAAGGCAGCAGAAGGAGACATACAGAACCCTGCGGGCGCAGGCAAGTCTTCCTCAAAGACCACCCTCAGTCCTTTACTGACAGTCGTCGAAGGCTCATCTAGAGTTCTATTCCCAATATGAATGACGTCACGCCTTCTCCTCTTAGGCTCCAAGCTGCCAGGGTTAGGACAAGCGTCGCAGTCCGTCTTACAAAGCTCCACATCGCACTGAATAACCAAATCCATTTCATCAGGGAACTTAAAAGCGTTGAAGAAGGCATACGCAATGACTGACGCTCCCGTGTTCCCAGTATCCCTGGTCTTTTGGAAGGCGCCGAAGAGTTTCGGCTTCAATACGCAGCCGTTGCTGTCAGTCAACGGAACCATTTGATTGCCCTGAGAGTCGCGTGCGACGCACTCCCTCACAAAAATGTCGAAGCCAGCATCCCCTGTCACGGATACAACCAGAGTCATGGTCTCACCAATCTTGACTAAACCATTAGCTTCAGGAGCAAACGGACCTCGTCCAGTCTGGATATCAAGACGAGCCATAGCGGTGTCTCCGCTGAAGTTGCTCGTAATCTGGTTCAGCATTCCAACGCTCAACGAGGAAACGAGTTGCTTAGTCAAGTTGCCTTCCCACAAACACCTCACCCGCCGAATGTGGTCCCATACCTCCTGGATGCCAGGTTCGTTCTGTAGCACGAGCACATTCTCCAAGTATGCCTGACCTTCGTTCTCGAAGTCACTGAAGAATCTGGTACCGCACGTGTTCAAGCTGACGGTGAAGGAGAACTTGACTTGGTTGGAGTTCTCTCGTACGTACACGCATTCAGGGTTACTGAAATGGTCCTGGGAGTAGATCAAACCATTGTATGCTTTGTTGAACTCGATGTTGATGGTCATCATCTCTTTGCCACAGTCTACGGTGATGGCGTGGATGTGGGGAGGGTGGCGGTCGTCGTCATCATCAGTGGTAGGGGTTGGTGTGTTGGGCTGATCGGGTTGGTATGACGGGGTGTCTGGCTGAGTGGGTTGGCTGGGCTGGCTGGGTTGGTAAGAGGGGGAGGTGGGTTGACTTGGCTGGTAACTGGGTGAAGATGGTTGGCTTGGCTGATAACTGGGGGACGACGGTTGGCTAGGCTGATAACTGGGGGACGACGGTTGGTTGGGCTGGTAGCTTGGCTGTGATGGCTGACTAGGCTGGCTAGGCTGGCTTGGTGTGTATGATGGCTGGGATGGGCTGGGTTGGTAGTCAGGCTCTGAGGGCTGGCTAGGCTCGCTTGGTTGTGATGGCTCATATGGGGGCTGAGTTGGCTGACTGGGCTGATAGCCTGGCTGACTTGGTTGGTAACCTGGCTGACTTGGTTGGTAACCTGGCTGACTTGGCTGGTAGCCTGGTTGGCTCGGCTGATAGTCAGGTTGGCTCGGCTGGAACGGCTGGTCTGGCTGGCTAGCGGGTGGGTACGGTTCGTCGGGCGTGGAAGGCTGGCTGGGCTGGTAGGATGGGGAGCTCGGCGATGGGCCATCGCTGTACGATGGGGTAGGTCTGTTGCCGGCTGGCGGGTAACCGGTCGGCGGTAGGTAAGTGGCTGGCTCGAAAGGTCTTGGTTTTTCAGGTTTACCTCCAAAATACTGGCGAGCTGAAATGTTTGAAAAACACAATTAGTATCCAGAAATAGTTTCTGAAATATTTGCGTATTTTCAGTGCTACGCGTGAGTTAGGTTTAAAATTAAATGGTGTTGTTTAAAAACTGAAACAGTTGAAGACAATGAATTTAATTCAGATGCAAATCAAATGGTGTTGCTAAAGATTGATACAGTCAAAAACAATAGTGATTTGCAGTTTAGAAGGACTTTCACGCAAACGACAAGCACTCTACATAAAACGTACCATACCAGGTGCAAGTGATTTGTGTGTGTGCACCAATTAAATTAAACATATTATGTAGTTACTAATCAAAATCAAAACCTTAAAATTACGTGTTAAGTACATAATAGGTAGCAAACCCTCTTGATTATATCTAGATATAGGCCAAGGGCTAGCCCTTCCACGGGTGTCACGTGTAAACCTTCCTTATTGCACTATTCCATCGTTTGTAAATTATAATGTGACAGGAAATGCACGATTTGAACGTGTACTGATGTTTATAACCAACAAACAATCTAGTAAAGAGATAGAGCCGGCTTTATCTAGAGACTTGGGAGCGTCTCAGCCAAGTTCCCACCAAAATATAGGTATATTGATAAAGATTTACAGAAACGATTCTAGATTTGTGTATTATATATTTTTTTATGGTTTTAATTACTTAACTTTTATAAATCCACATAATTTTCAAGATATTGAATACTTAAACGTAGGTAAAGTCTAAAATTAGGTCACGAATGTTCTTTACAGACCCTAAATCAAAATTAGTTCCTTTCGTTGAATTAACTAGCGTTTCTATAAATTTTATCTTATTGTCTTATTGAAGGGGGATGAATAGAATTCTATTAACAATACCTCACGGGTATTCACTGCCCATTTCATTTACCTGTCCTCTTAACCATAGACATAATTAATAGCTCGTTAATTTATTATGGTCGTCGACAATCCTTTAAATAATGGATTATGATTTTAAGCTGTACAAGTATTGTTAAGGTGACTCATGCTTTGTTTGTAGTAAAATAAAGTTTAAAAATAAACTTAACCTGCTTCTTTTGTTTGAAAATTTTATGACAATTTGTACAGTGTTCTAATGACGTTGCATTTTTTTTTAATTAAGACCCATAATAAAGTGAAATGGCTTTAGAGCAACTAGACTTTGATGCAGTTTAGTCGTGTGCTTTATTTTCTTTTTTTTAACATGTTAAATAAATTGTTTAAATAAAATTCAAATAACTGTACTCAGAATTTCTATTACATTCTAGATACATGAGAAGTTCATAATCATGATTAATGTCATCATCAGCATCAATCATAATGATGATAATATGAATAGTCTTATAAAACTACCAACACATACTTAGCGTAAAATTCTTTTTTTATATACTAATGACAATTTTTTTTTTATATTTACTAATGACGTAGGTAATGATGAAGTTGTTGATACTAAATCTAACCTCTTTACATACTAAGTACCATGCTAAACCCTTAATGCAGACCTTTCCTATTCCTCTGCTGGTACAACCCCTGAATCCAGCGAAGCAGGTTGGATACCATCTCGTCTGCTTCCGCCTGCTTCTCCGCCGAAGCGTCCGCTGGAAACCAGGTCATCATCAGGAGTCATTGGCAGATGAGGGATGCCAACACCAGTACTCCGTTAGATATTTAGTAAGACCTCTTTATCCAGATTTAACCCATGGTTATTTTTTTATTACCTGTTTTCCATGAAGGCAGTTGATGAATAGGAAGTAGATGTGTCATGGTCACCTAAATCCCATTACTTTGAATTTAGTTTCCATTAAGATGTTCGAATAGTATAGTCTAATGCTATGTAAATGGCATGCTACATATATAAACATTAAGGATATCATACCGAAAATCATTAACGAAATATTGTTATGGATATTCCAAAACCGACAACTCAGTACTAGAGAAAAGATAATTATAAACATACAACGTATATGAAAAAGCGCAAAAACCCAATAGCCCCAATTTTTTTATTAGTGAAAAGAAGGTAAAAACATCCTCAAGTCAGGTGGAGGATTGCAAGCAAGTGCTGGATGTCTATCGTCGATCAAAGTGACGAACCACTTGAAACGTTATAGAGATATAATTTGAGCAGTCTGAGGTTTTATGCTTTTCCATTAAAACGTTATACTTATTACCAAACCTTTTATACCAGGACATACATAAAATCGAAATTCTACCACTACTTAACCAAATGGCTAATAAAATATGAAAATATATTAGTTACAAAAAGTTCATTAAAACTATATTAACACAAAGATACACTTATGACTACGTTATAGGTAATTAATTTGTAAAAGTACGACAACCAAATATAAAGTAGAATTGGTGAATAAAATAATATTTTTATGGTATTTAATGTTAAATTTCATATATTTGCAATGCCGCAAATTTTTTTTTGGAATCCAATAGCTTTAAAATATCTATATTTTATTATCCGACATAGGAGTTGATAAAATAAATAAAAGAAATCAACTTGTTATAATAACACAAAATAATACACAAAAAACAATAAAAAAATAGCAGGATATTTTAAAATGAGTAAAATATTTCTTGCACATTGTGTTAAAGCTTCGAAGTGCATGTGTGCGTGCTGGGTGCAAGACTTTTGATAGTATTTTTAAACAATCCGCAAAAACTTTTTGAAACAATAAAAAAAAATATAACTAAAGAAACATAAGTATCAGCAGAATACCAGCATTGCAGCGCTTCGGCGCAGCAACATAGTTATGCTGAGCGGACACCTTTTAGGGTAATACCTTGAATCGGATGTAACCGTGTTGTATTAATATAATACCTTTTTTTATATTTTTCATTCAATTTAGTGGTGCTCGTCCTGGCAGCAAATAAAGTTTCAAAGCTTTTACATAAATTGTTATGTACGTATTCGTGTATTTTATATTTTTAAGCAAATTGATAAACCAGTATAACGGATAAAAAATACTAAACGCGCAATTATGGGTCCAGTTCTAAGTTCATGGTTCAAAAGATATTTGTGTGAAAACGAAAGTTTATATTGAAAGTATGAATAAATTTTAATTTGAGTCAGGATTGTTTGTAGTCGCAATTACGTGCGAGATTTGCATATGTTACCAGTAGTCTGGCCCGAGTGATGAAATGTAAGTAAAAGTCGTATTTTAATTTTGTTGTTGCATTGACTACTTGAAATTTTTATGTTTTTTAACCGTCTTCCAATGTGGATAAACATTTTAATAAATTAATCAAATTTAAAACTTTAGTCTCTAATTAATTAAAAAAAACATTCTAGGTAACTGGTTTTGACTAAAATTATTTGTCTTGGTGCAAATCCATAATCACTAACAAAAAAGAAAATCCGGTTATTTTTTTAATTTCATAAAGCACGAGAAAATGTTCGATTTTTAGAACACACAGAGTAAGTATTTTTTATAGTTATTATAGCTTGTGACAATGTGAAGTAGACTTTTGTGGAAATTGCTCCATCTATTGTATCAAACCTTTAACATTTAATCCATTTTCTTTGAAATCGGATATTATTTAAGTGTGTCATTATTAAAAAAATGTTGATTAATAAAAAAGGCTTTTTCACAACCGCCACATCTCACGCTTTGCACCATACAAGATATTATCACATAATATCATAATTGCTCATAAGTGTGTATGAATGAGTATACACTAGATATGCATTATAAAGGTATTAAGATAACAGGCGTAATTATATTACGTTAATTATGGCCGTATGACTTTGCTTCTTGAACCGTCAATGCAGTATTTTTTCAAAATAACGGAAAATTTCTACATTACCATAGAGTTGTGATATCTTTGTATTGAACATCATTTAATTTTAGATATGGTGTTTATTGATGGAGGCTTTATCTTAAAGAATGTTTTTTTATTCTGTTGTTACGGTGTTCGGGGAGTAATCAATAGTTTTAGTTGTTTAAGAAGCCGGAAGTTATATCTTGGATCCTGGAAAAGATATTTTAGGAATACTCGTATCTCGTTAGATAGGTATGTCTCGTAATAAGTACGTACCCAAGGAAGTACTCTTTGGGTAAAATATGTTTCATATTTTCTCTGTAGAAACGAAATGTAAAGTTTATATTGTCATCGCCATTGTCACGTAACAAAAACTAAAAGTAAAACTTTTATTAAGGGGACACGCGACATATTTTTATTTTTTTTAAAACATTTTTCATGAAAATAAACTAACATGAAAAAGTATCCCTTATATTTATTTATATTAGCCCTTTAAACGCCAGTGGCGCTTCTGCGACTGTGATATAAATTTTTTATATTGTGTCTCATTTCTCGACGGTCAAAGGATTAAGTAACTAAAAATAGCCAATGTGAGTGATAACATGATACTGGTGTACGTGCAAACATCCCTCTAAGTTAGTGTAGTAAGTGTGAAGCGTGACAGGTGTAGTCGGCGCGGTGGGTCCATAGGTTGTCAAACTGATGTAGTCAGAACTGACCTACTCTCGATATTGCGTGATTTGGGTGGCATACTCTAGTATGTACTGTGTACGTACCAGTCTTAGACCTAGGGTTGCGTGGTTCTGTAAGAATAGTCATTGTTTAGAATTATGTAGATGATATTTTAATTGTTTCGTCGAATAAAACTTAAGGAAAGAAATGTAGAGCTCATTAAAATGGTGGTCCCACCGTACCACCACCGTAGCTTCGACGATTTGTTCGTATTTTTTTTAAACCTATACAAATAAAGATTATTTTGACTTTGACTTTGAAATTAGGTTTCGTCAGAAA
>CM062099.1:10362041-10381167 GCA_031163375.1 Conogethes punctiferalis
GCAACCGACTGGTGACTGTATAACTATTACAATTGTAGGCGTAGCTACCACCAAAGGCTGTTGGCGGGCAGCAGCATTAACGGAACGATGAGCTACGTCCTATGATCGCCAACCGTGATGATTATGGGTATAGCCTCCAGATGTTTGCCCAAAGTGGCGAACTACTAGCCACTTTGGACAAACATCTGGAGCCTATGATGATGATGATGTCAGTGAAAGAAAATAGCACTTCAAGAATATGTTGAACTTTTTTCTTTTTTTTATAGTGGCTCGACATAATTGCTTCCTTACGCCTGATGGAAAGCGAAAGAGAAGCCCAAGTCGCTGTGACAACGGGCAAATAACTGGTCAGTTACCTGTCAGTTGCCACCGCCATGCCGGCCCAACCCTAACCGCCCACGAGCTCCGAAACCCTACTCACCGGCAGAAACACGACCCAGAGGTCATTTGACTGCGGTATTCTATATGATGGAGGTCCTTCCCCGGACGGGCGGCTCAATTCGAGCGAGAATTCGCTATGCCCTACCTCTCTTGAAATGAAATGAAATAATTTTTATTTGGAGCATAAAACAGTGCTATGCTAGTAAAGTATTTGGGTTAAGCAGAAACACGAGTAGGTATGAAACTATGTTACAAACTTGGTTTGGTAACATACAGATATGATAAGATAACCCAAAACAAAAAGAAATACCTACTTACTTAGGCGACCAAGTGAAAATCAGCCTTGCGATGCGCCCTAGGAGGGTTTCGTAGCAGCATTTTTTATTTTAATTAATCAAATGAAAGACCTACGTTCAGCTGTGGACGGACCAAGGCTGTAAATTGATTGATTGATTGAAACGAAACGTGAATGTTTAGATAGATACTCTTTATTGCTCCATAAAGTTGACTTAAAACTAGATAAAGTATGCATCCATTGTACAATTTAATTCCATTCAAAGTTTCGTCCAAAGTTTTCCATTGTGCAATCCATTGTAATAAGCAATCTATATCAATAAATAATAATAATAAGCAATCTCTTCCAGACAACCTTTGAGTAAGGAATAGCCAGATAGACACTGCTCAATCCCATTTTAGTTTCTTATAGTTACTGGCCCGACTTCGTTCAAGTTGTACATTAGCCTTCTTTTTTTAGAGGAAAATGCCTCACGCCGCCTCCGGCCGGAGTAACTATTTATTAATCTGTGCATTTAGGGATGTAAGGGAGCGGCCTATCATCTTTTCGCTCCAAGCCAACCTCACCTGCCCGTGGTGCATCCTGCCGAATAACAAACGAGGCGCTGGCAACCGACTGGTGGCGATATAACCATCACAATCACAATTGAAGGCGTAGCTAAATACTAAAGACCGGTGACGGGCAGCAGCGTCACCGGAGCAAGAAGCTACGCCCTGCGATCGCCAACCCGCCTGCCCAGCGTGGCGATTATGGGTATATCCTCCAGATGTTTGCTCTAAGTGGCGAACAACTGGAGAGGCCTATGTCCAGCAGTGGACTGTAATAGGCTGATGATGAATATGTGCATCAACATCATCCTTATTGTCTAAATCGGCTCAGCTGTTCACGAGTTATGCACTTAGCAACACATTTGGCGATTTATTTTCATGCTATAGTTTATTTTTAGAATCTTATTAGTTCTATACACATGCACACACATACATACAAAAATCAGAAACACGGTAAAAACCCAATTAATAAATAAACTTATGATATTAACCGTGAAAGCTTAACACACTACCTCGAGCAGTGCCATAAAAATCAGAACAAGTTACTACCACAAATGTATTACTTTACTTACACAATATTAACACCCATATACTGTACAAACGAATAGTTTAAGGAACTTAGTTATTATTCGTATAAATATAGAACAAATACATGTTATCATTATAGTATTTGCTGCCACGTTGGATGTTCCAACGTGGCGCTAGAGTAGTGATGACAAGGAAGCTACGATCCTATAATCCTACTAATAATATAAATGCGAAAGTTTGTTTGGATGGATTTTTGTACCACTTTCACACATTAATTACTAAACGGATTTTAATGAAGCTTTACTTTTTTGGCTGAGAATCTGAAATCTTAAAAAACCTCATCATGATCATCTTGCAGATGATCTTCCCCAATGAAAATTGGGCTTCCCCAATGAAAATTGTCATCTGGGGGGATTTGTCATAGTCACCGCGTTTGGCAGGCGGGTCGGAGACCGCAGTAGAGTATAAGGCCTGTGATTTGTATTCCGTCACCGCACTGAAAAATGTAAATAAAAAGCAATTTTGTAATTCAACAACTTTATTGTTGTAATATTTGTAATATAATGTACTTAACGCTAATATTTACAGGGTGTTATAATTTAACAAAATATATTTATCTACTTGGCAGTATGTTCACTGAATTTGTTAACATTTTTGTTTCAAATATAAAACAACTAGCTTTTGCCCGCGACTTCGTCCGCGTGTTTAAATTTATACATACAAAAGTTTTTTCCCGCT
This sequence comes from Conogethes punctiferalis, assembly GCA_031163375.1. Taxonomy (NCBI): domain Eukaryota; kingdom Metazoa; phylum Arthropoda; class Insecta; order Lepidoptera; family Crambidae; genus Conogethes; species Conogethes punctiferalis. Next base: position 10,364,532 of record CM062099.1, read on the forward strand.
AACTCCCGTTCCCGTGGGAATTTCTCAAAATACAGCATAACTAAACTTTATATTTACTAAGGTACCTGCATGCCAAATTTCAAGCGTCTAACTTAAGCGGTTTAGATTTTTCATACAAAAGGATTTTCCCGCTAATTCCCGTTCCCGTGGGAATTTCGGGAATTCCTTTCTTAGTGCACCCCTACGGTACCTAAGCTACGTCCCTTCCAAATTTCAAGTGCCTACGTTTAGCCGTTTGGGCTGTGCGTTGATATGTCAGTCAGTCAGTTTCTCCTTTTATATATATAGATATGCAACTATATATTAAATACAATACATATGTATCTAAGTTAATATTTCTATAAACATCTAATGGTAGAAATACTTAACTTGATTTAATTGTTAGCTTAAATTAATTATTTATAATGACCTCGATGGCGCATTATGAAAATGTTTCAACTAAAGCGCGGAAGATCCTAAGGTTCCGGGTTCGATTCCGAGTTAAGTCAATATAATGAAATGACTCGTAATTCGGGTAGGTACTCTATTTAAAAACAAACTTTATTTGAGAACCGGTTGGTTGGTGTGCATTGTCCGATGCATTTATTTATTTTATTATTATTTCTCTTGGCAGTTTTATAAAAATACGTTACTTTTAAAATATCTACAAATCATTTTAATGACATACTCGTGATTTAGAATTAGTACGAAAAGTTACAATTTACAAAACATTAATTAATACTTACTAAGTACATAATAAATTTGGTTCACAATTAGCAACAATCCATATATCAATTTTCATCTGTTTTGGTCACCAATTTAGTTACATTTTGATGTAGAACAATACTTAGCTGATTTAACCGATTTTTAAAGAGAATGTTCTTTATTTAGGTACAAAGTAGCTCTCTACAAAACAAGTCTAATAACAAGGTTTTCGAAATGTTGTAGTCGACACTAGCGCCGCAGTGGTAAATGTGGCTGTCAGACTAACTAAAGTTCAGTTAGTACTTTTGGTATGAAACGACAGATAAAATATCAGGATTTAAAAGTAAATTTACTCGACAAATAGGCAGTTTCTTCAAGGACTACGTTTCACTCTAGACTTTATTCGAGAATAAGCGTTTATGCTGGAATAAATCCTTACTCCCCTCCATTTTCTAGGAGCAACAAGCTTATGCTTAAGATAAGTTTAATAGAGCATGCGAGTGTTATTGTTTTGACAACTGGTTCGCTAAACGGCTGGTTTAAACTTATCAATTTCAATTCATTTCCAGTTTTCACATAATTTTACACCTTTCCCGTAATAATATGCAACACTTTACATATTAGAGGAGCAACCAGCAATAAAATGTAAGTGGATTAAAAGTACACAGAGATTTACCCCCTGAGTAAATTTACTTCGGTGTAGGGTAGTAGAATGTGAACGAAATTATTCAAGATTTAAATATAAGAAAACTTAAATTATATTCCTTCTATTTATTCTCGAGTTAAGTCTCTCAATGTAGGTATTTTTGTGAAATCATCCTAAGAATAGTATATTCGAATGCGTGCGTAGTAACAGTGAGATGAAAAGCAAGTTGGCATTCGAATTTTACAGAATCGATATGTCTTAATTTTGTTAGGTCATACATTGACCTCATTGTACATCGTTTCCCAACATTCTCCCAACACATTTCGTCATTGTACATTTTACAAAAACTTCACTGAACCCCGAGACTTTATCCAACAGAGCGAAACTACAATACTACTCAGCAAAGACCCTAGGAGTACAAAGATTCCACCCCACAAGGCAGCAGAAGGAGACATACAGAACTCTGTAGGCGCAGGCAAATCTTCCGCAAAGACCACCCTCAGTCCTTTACTGACAGTCGTCGAAGGCTCATCAATAGTTCTATTCCCAATGTGAATGACGTCACGCCTTCTCCTCTTAGGCTCCAAGCTGCCAGGGTTAGGACAAGCGTCGCAGTCCGTCTTACAAAGCTCCACATCGCACTGAATAACCAAATCCATTTCATCAGGGAACTTAAAAGCGTTGAAGAAGGCATACGCAATGACTGACGCTCCCGTGTTCCCAGTATCCTGGTCTTTTGGAAGGCGCCGAAGAGTTTCGGCTTCAATACGCAGCCGTTGCTGTCAGTCAACGGAACCATTTGATTGCCCTGAGAGTCGCGTGCGACGCACTCCCTCACAAATATGTCGAAGCCAGCATCTCCTGTCACGGATACAACCAGAGTCATGGTCTCACCAATCTTGACTAAACCATTAGCTTCAGGAGCAAACGGACCTCGTCCAGTCTGGATATCAAGACGGGCCATAGCGGTGTCTCCGCTGAAGTTGCTCGTAATCTGGTTCAGCATTCCAACGCTCAACGAGGAGACGAGTTGCTTAGTCAAGTTGCCTTCCCATAAACACCTCACCCGCCGAATGTGGTCCCATACCTCCTGGATGCCAGGTTCGTTTTGTAGCACGAGCACATTCTCCAAGTATGCCTGACCTTCGTTCTCGAAGTCACTGAAGAATCTGGTACCGCACGTGTTCAAGCTGACGGTGAAGGAGAACTTGACTTGGTTGGAGTTCTCTCTTACGTACACGCATTCAGGGTTGCTGAAATGGTCCTGCGAGTATATCAAACCGTTGTATGCTTTGTTGAACTCGATGTTGATGGTCATCATCTCTTTGCCACAGTCTACGGTGATGGCGTGGATGTGGGGAGGGTGGCGATCGTCGTCATCGTCAGGGGTAGGGGCTGGTGTGTTGGGCTGATCGGGTTGGTATGACGGGGTGTCTGGCTGAGTGGGCTGGCTGGGCTGGCTGGGTTGGTAAGAGGGTGAGGTGGGTTGACTTGGCTGGTAGCTGGGCGAAGAAGGTTGGCTAGGCTGATAACTGGGGGACGACGGTTGGCTAGGCTGATAACTGGGGGACGACGGTTGGCTGGGCTGGTAGCTTGGCTGTGATGGCTGACTAGGCTGGCTAGGCTGGCTTGGTGTGTATGGTGGCTGAGAAGGGCTGGGTTGGTAGTCAGGCTCTGAAGGCTGGCTAGGCTCGCTTGGTTGTGATGGCACATATGGAGGCTGAGTTGGCTGACTTGGCTGATAGCCTGGCTGACTCGGCTGATAGCCTGGCTGACTTGGTTGGTAACCGGGCTGACTTGGCTGACTTGGCTGGTAGCCTGGTTGGCTCGGCTGATAGTCAGGTTGGCTTGGCTGGAACGGCTGGTCTGGCTGGCTAGCGGGTGGGTACGGTTCGTCGGGCGTGGAAGGCTGGCTGGGCTGGTAGGATGGGGAGCTCGGCGATGGGCCATCGCTGTACGATGGGGTAGGTCTGTTACCGGCTGGCGGGTAACCGGTCGGCGGTAGGTAAGTGGCTGGCTCGAAAGGTCTTGGTTTTTCAGGTTTCCCTCCAAAATACTGGCGAGCTGAAATGTTTGAAAAACACAATTAGTATCCAGCAATGATTTCTCAAATATTTGTATATTTACAATGCTACGCGTGAATTTAGTTTAAAATTAAATGGCGTTGCTTTAAAACAGATACAGTTGAAAACAATGAATTCAATGAGTTGCAAATAAAATGGCGTTGCTAAAGACTGATACAGTCAAAAACAATAGATAGTGATTTAGATTTTAAAAGGACGTTCACGCTTATTAGGATAAGCACTCTACTTAAAACGTACCATACCAGGTGCAAGTGATTTGTGAGTTGTGTGCACCAATTAAATTAAACATATTATGTAGTTACTAATCAAAATCAAAACCTTAAAATTACGTGTTAAGTACATAATAGGTAGCAAACCCTCTTGATTATACCTAGCCCTTGCAGGGTGTCACGTGTAAACCTTTCTTATTGCACAACTTTTTTTTTGTAGTTGCTCGACATAATGGCTTCCCTACGCCTGATGGAAAGCGAAAGAGAAGCCCTAGTCGCTGTGACAACGGGCAAGTAACTGGTCAGTTACCTGTCAGTTGCCACTGCCATGCCGGCCCAACCCTAACCCCCTCCAACTCAAGGAAACAAGCTCCGGAAACCCTACTCACCGGCAGAAACACGACCCAGAAGTCATTTGGCTGCGGTATTCTGTAGGGTGGAGACCTTCCCCGGACGGGCGGCTTAATTCGAGCAAAGATTCGCTATGTCCTACCTCTCTTAAATTATAATGTGACACGATTTGAACGTGTATTGATGTTTATAACCAACAAACAATCTGGTAAAGAGATAGATCCGGCTTTATCTAGAGACTTGGGAGCGCCTCAGCCAAGTTCCCACCAAAATATAGGATTATTGATAAAGATTTACAGAAACGATTCTAGATTTGTGTATTATATATTTTTTTATGGTTTTAATTACTTAACTTTTATACTTTTTTCCACAAAATGTTCAAGATATTGAATACTTAAACGTAGGTAAAGTCTAAAATTAGGTCACGAATGTTCTTTACAGACCCTAAATCAAAATTAGTTCCTTTCGTTGAATCAACTAGCGTTTCTATAAATTCCATCTTATTGTCTTATTGAATGGGGTTGAATAGAATTCTATTAACAATACCTTGCGGGTATTCACTGCCCATTTCATTTACCTGTCCTCTTAACTATAGACATAATTCATAGCTCGTTAATTTATTATGGTCGTCGACAATCCTTTAAATAATGGATTATGATTTTAAGCTGTACAAGTATTGTTAAGGTGACTCATGTTTTGTATGTAGTAAAATAAAGTTTAAAAATAAACTTTATCTGCTTCTTTTGTCTGAAAATTTTATGACAATTTGTCTGTACAAATTGTCATAAAATTTTCAGATTGTTCTAATGACGTTGCATATTTTTTTAATTAAGACCCATAATAAAATGAAATGGCTTTAGAGCAAGTGGACTTTGATGCAGTTTAGTCGTGTGCTTTATTTTCTTTTTTTAACATGTTAAATAAATTGTTTTAAACAAATAAAATTTTAATAACTGTACTCAGAATTTCTTTTACATTCTAGATACATGAGAAGTTCATCATCATCATGATTGATGTCATCATCAGCATCAATCATGATGATGATAATATGAATAGACCTATAAAACTACCAACACATACTTAGTAACTAACGTAAAATTCTTTTTTTTATATACTAATGACTAATTTTTTTCTTTTTTATTTACTAATGACGTAATGATGAAGTTGCTGATACTAAATCTAACCTCTTTACATACTAAGTACCATGCTAAACCCTTAATGCAGACCTTTCCTATTCCTCTGCTGGTACAACCCCTGAATCCAGCGAAGCAGGTTGGATACCATCTCGTCTGCTTCCGCCTGCTTCTCCGCCGAAGCGTCCGCTGGAAACCAGGTCATCATCAGGAGTCATTGGCAGATGAGGGATGCCAACACCAGTACTCCGTTAGATATTTAGTAAGACCTCTATATCCATATTTAACCCATGGTTATTTTTTTTATTACCTGTTTTCCATGAAGGTAGTTGATGAATAGGAAGTAGAGATGTCATATGGTCCCCTAAATCCCATTACTATGAATTTAGTTTCCATTAAGATGTTCGAATAGTCTAATGCTATGTAAATGGCATGCTACATATATAAACATTTATTAAGGATATCATACCGAAAATCATTAACGAAATATTGTTATGGATATTCCAAAACCGACAACTCAGTACTAGAGAAAAGATAATTATAAAATTATAAACATACAACGTATATGAAAAAGCGCAAAAACCCAATAGCCCCAATTTTTTTATTAGTGAAAAGAAGGTAAATACATCCAAAAGTCAGGTGGAGGATCCTCAAGTAAGTGCTGGATGTCGATCGTCGATCAAGGTGACGAACCACTTGAAAAGTTATTGACATGTAATTTGAGTAGTATGAGATTTTATGCTTTTCCATTAACACGTTAAATTACCGAACCTTTTATACCAGGACATACATAAAATCGAAATTCTACCACTACTTAACCAAATGGCTAATAAAATATGAAAATATATTAGTTACAAAAAGTTCATTAAAACTATATTAACACAAAGATACACTTATGACTACGTTATAGGTAATTAATTTGTAAAAGTACGACAACCAAATATAAAGTAGAATTGATGAATAGAATAATATTTTTATAGTATTTAATGTTAAATTTCATATATTTGCAATGCCGCAAATTTTTTTTGGAATCCAATAGCTTTAAAATATCAATATTTTTATATCCGACACACGAGTTGATAAAATAAATAAAAGAAATCAACTTGTTATAATAACATAAAATAATACACAAAAAAAATAAAAAAAATAACAGGTTATTTTAAAATGAGTAAAATATTTCTCGCACATTGTGTTAAAGCTTCGAAGTGCATGTGTGCGTGCTGGGTGCAAGACTTTTGACAGTATTTTTAAACAATCCGCAAAAACTTTTTGAAACAATAAAAAAATATAACAAAAGAAACATAAGTATCAGCAGAATACCAGCATTGCAGCGCTTCGGCGCAGCGACATATGTAGTTATGCTGAGCGGACACTTTTAGGGTAATACCTTGAATAGTATGTAACCGTGTTGTACTAATAGTAGTAATTTATACCTTTTTTTAACCGACTTCAAAAAGAAAGAAGGTTTCTCTATTCGACCGTATGTTTTTTTTTATTTTTTATAATATTATGTGTAGTATTTTTTATTCAATTTAGTGGTGCTCGACCTGGCAGCAAATAAAGTTTAAAAGCTTTGACATAAGCTATTACCTACGTAACCACTAACCTTGTATTTTCTATTTTTAAACAGTATTTAATTAACCAGTATTCGAATAAAAATACTACACGCTCAATTATGGGTCCAGTTCTAAGTTCATGGTTCAAAAGATATTTGTGTGAAAACGAAAGTTTATATTGAAAGTATGAATAAATTTTAATTTGAGTCAGGATTGTTTGTAGTCGCAATTACGTGCGAGATTTGCATATGTTACCAGTAGTCTGGCCCGAGTGATGAAATGTAAGTAAAAATCGAATTTTAATTTTGTTGTTGCATTGACTACACAAAAATTTGAATGGTTTTTAACCGACTTGTAAGGAGGTAATAAACAGATTACAAAAATAATCAAACTTTACGATTCGGTGCTCTATTAAATATTTCAAAAAGAAAATATCCCAAGTAACTGGTTTGGCTAAATTACATTTTCTCAGTGCAAAGCCATACATAACAAAAAAAAATATTAAATTGCTGGCAACCATTTTTTTTTCTTCATAAAATACTATTTATTTTTCCAATTTAACATTAAAATCACGTTCTTTTAAATTATTGTAATGTCAAAGGATTGGATTAAGTGTGTTATTTTAAACACACTGTGTTAAAAATAACACACTTAATCTAATTAGTAAGCTGCTAATTAATACAAAAATAGAAAATATTTCACGACCGCCACATCTCACGCTTTGCACCATACAAGATATTATCACATAATATCATAATTGCTCATAAGTGTGTATGAATGAGTACACACTAGATATGCATTATAAAGGTATTAAGATAACAGGCGTAATTATATTACGTTAATTATGGCCGTATGACTTTGCTTCTTGAACCGTCAATGCAGTATTTTTTTCAAAATAACGGAAAATTTCTACATTACCATAGAGTTGTGATATCTTTATATTGAGCATCATTTAATTTTAGATAGGTATGGTGTTTATTGATGGAGGCTTTATCTTAAAGAATGTTTTTTTTTAATCTGTTATTAAGGTGTTCGGGGAGTAATCAATAGTTTTAGTTGTTTAGGAAAGTAGGTTTAATAAGCCCTAGCCGAAAGTTATGTCTTGGATCCTGGAAAATATATTTTAGGTATATCTCGTCAGTTTGTCTCGTCGTAATAAGTACGTACCCAAGGAAGTACTCCTTAGGTAAAATATGTTTCATATTTACTTTGTAGAAACGAAATGTAAAGTTTATATTGTCATCGCCTTTGTCACGTAACAAAAACTAAAAGTAAAACTTTTATTAAGGGGACACGCGACATATTTTTATTTTTTTTAAAACATTTTTCATGAAAATAAAAAAAAAATAAAAAAAGTATCCCTTATATTTATTTATTTATTTATATTAGCCCTTTAAGCGCCAGTGGCGCATCTGCGACTGTAATATTAAATTTTTATATTGTGTCATTTCTCGGCGGTCGAAGGATTAAGTAACTAAAAATAGCCAATGTGAGTGATAACATGATACTGGTGTTCGTGCAAACATTCCTCTACGTTAGTGTAGTAAGTGTGAAGCGTGACAGGTGTAGTCGGCGCGGCGGGTCCATAGGTTGTCAAACTGATGTAGTCAGAACTAACCTACTCTCGATATTGCGTGATTTGGGTGGCATACTCTAGTATGTACTGTGTACGTACCAATCTTAGACCTAGGGTTGCGTGGTTCTGTAAGAATAGTCATTGTTTAGAATTATGTAGATGATGTTATGACTGTTTCGTCGAATAAAACTTAAGGAAAGAAATGTAGAGCTCATTTAAATGGTGTAGGAGCTTCGACGATTTGTAAGTGTATTTTTTTAAACCTATACAAATAAAGATTATTTTGACTTTGACTTTGAAATTAAGTTTCGTGAGAAAGTCACCTGTCTAGTAATCTATCAGCTACATTTTAAACAATATGCCATGGAATCATTTAATTTGATTCCTCCCACCCCTTTTTATCAGATGAGCTGGATTTAGAAAGGGATTACCCCATCTCATCCCGTGTGTGCCATAAAAGACGACTAAGTAAGGGAATATCAGGAAACTACAAAATCATCAGGAAACTCTAAATGACAATTGTCATTGGGAGAACATAGGCCAATGTTCAGCAGCGACCATATTGTACAGAATGATGATGATGAGATTAACTTGGCGTTCAGTAGGCACTATTAGACATAAAATACATGCTTGTATGAGCTTTATTCGACGAAACAGGAGTTAAAAACACAAAAAGTGTTCACAAGTTCAAGTTACATAGAAACATATTTTTAAATAAACATACATAAGTATAATAATAATATATACACCTATACATGCCAATTCATAAAAAAAGAAATAAATAAATGTTAGAAGTAATAAATAAGTAGGTACGTTAAACAATTTTGAAATGCATGCAGTTTTCTGTTATTTTGTTTTGACATTTTATTAACATCAATTTACAGTAAAGACCTATAAAATGAAAAAAATACACTTATTAATAATAATTACGTCTGTACACAAATTCAATAAATAAAAAAAAATGCACTTAACACATTTCTAGATGAATGTACCTACTATAAGTTTATGTGAATTACCGACTAAAATTAGTGGATAAATTATTCCAATGAGATTAAAACTAAGACAATGTCTTTTAGTATTAACACTCAATAATTATAATAGCTAAACAAATAATAAGGTTCGTTTTACACAGTAATTAAACTGTCTCTATAAGTCTTCCAGCAGTTATGATATAAGGAAATTTAGCTAAAAAGATTACAAAACATTTTAAAATTAAATAATAGGAGATTATATTATATCATCGACATTATTTCAATCTGCATAATTTGTAGAACTCATAAAAGTTACATAAAATGTAAATTTTTATGAACATAAATTAAATATTCAAAATTCAGTGCTAGAAGACTTACAGATTCAAGTGTTGCAAGCCAAAAATGAATGGAATATTTAAGTCGGCATTTATGAAGCTACAGTTGGACACGGGTGAATATTTAAAAAAAAGGACAGCTTTTTTCTCTACGGCTACCATAACTTCGCGCAGTGAACTATGGAGAGGGCTATGCTCGCCATTTCTCTACGGGATCGATAAATAGATAGATAGATACTCTTTATTGCACCAAAATAAAACATGTACAGGAAAAAGATGTTATACAGATATAGTAGTACCTACAATGTAGGCGGTTCTTATCGCCGAAAGCGATCTCTTCCAGACAACCTTCAGGTAGAGGATATTTGCTGAAGCGAGGGGTAAAGTAGTTGCAGAACTTGATACAATATTAAGATAAATAATTTTTAGATAAATAAATGACTACAAACGACTTAGAAAGAAGTATGATGTCAATGTATGTCTCCTCCGATGTCACCCGCTCTTAAGGGATTGGCAGGTTGAAGTGGGCTGGGTATAGTGAGCCCTATTAATATATTCCATTCATTTTAGTAAACCAATATTAATTTCAATTAATTAAAAATTGCTGTAACATTATTTAAAGTGAATATAGTTATACTTACGAAAACGTGAGTGCGATTCAGTTGCGCATGAGCAGATCATTAGTGCGACAAGCGCCATCATTGCGCACCACCGCGCCATCTGTTGACAAACATATACAACTATTAGGGCTTTCTATGAGTTGTATTCTTCCTCTCTTTCTAATATCATACGAACAGGAATACGGTGGGGAGTATAAGCTGTGAAACTTTTTGCAGGATTCCTTGTTCCCTGAAAGATCGTCATAATCATCAGCCTATCGCAGTCCACTGCTGGACATAGGCGTCTCCAGTTGTTCACCACTTAGGGCAAACATCTGGAGGAACATATAACTACCCATAATCGCCACGGTGGGCAGGCGGGTTGGCATTCGCAGGGCGTATCTTCTCGCTCCGGTGACGCTGCTGTCAGTCATCGGCCTGTGGTGTTTAGCTACGCCTTCAATTGTGGTGGTTATACCGCCACCAGTCGATTGCCAGCGCCTTTTATTTGTTATTCGGCAGGATGCACCACGGGCAGGTGAGGTTGACTAGGAAGGAAAAGATGATAGGTCCTCCTTTACATCCCTAAAAGTCATCTTCAGGTTTTCAAGGCGAGAGCGATTGCTAACTGCTTTTTCATGGCTAACTGTTCTTCACTTCAACGTGAGGCCTGATGAGAAGAGATTTTATCGTCCAAGAAGACTTTTATCTTGTTATGTTTTGATTAAGCCTTAGACATGACTTAATATGAGACTTAGGGCCGTATTCACAAACGTTACTATGCAGCGCGGGAACGCACAGCTACCCAGAAACGTATAGGATTTTGGGCACTGTGCGTCCGCGCGTCGCATAGTAACGTTTGTGAATACGGCCGTTAATCCACATGCTGACTAAATTACACCTACATGATCTACTAACTCAAGTGATTTGTGAACAAAAAACCAAATCCCGCAAATTAGTTGCCAGTTTTGTGAAACCCGAGACTTGCAACGGCAATTTTGTTCTTGTTTCTCGTGTTAACTCTTTGAACTCCAGTGACAGACATATGCGACAATAATAATAGATTTTCAGTTTCATTTTACAGCGGTCAAAGGATTAAAAGCATTTTACATAGATAAAGAAATAAAACTTATTGATGTGACTGTACAAAAACCCGGTTATTTTTTTTTATTATAATTTTTCCGTAATGTATGTGTTATGATCTATCATAAATCAATATCTCATGTGTATTGGTCCAACTCAAGTTCAGGCCCAAATCCCATAGAAAAATGCCCATTCTCCTTTCACTTTTGTACAGATCTACAATTTAAGTAGAATTTAATCTCAAATCTTACAACTTCTTACGTCAATTCAATTAGACATCTTTGTCCGCCGAAACAATTCTAGCTAACGCTAACCTTACCAGCTCAGACGGTGTCAAGGCTCAATTACCATATGGCCAGTGGCCAGATAACGTCTATTGTGCGCCAGCAGATAAATCAAAGGCATGGGAATCGAACCTGGGACAATGCACAATCGCAAAATGCAGTTTGCGCAACTGTGATGCGTGTCTGTGCTGTGTTTCCGGGTATGTACTTGTAAAGGGCTGATAATCAATCAGATGTAGATTACTTAAGGTTAAAAACCCTACAATTACACTACTGCGTATATTTCATCATCATCAGCCTATTACAGTCCACTGTTGGACATAGGCCTCTCCAGTTGTTCCCCACTTAGGACAAACGTCTGGAGGATATACCCATAATCGCCACGCTGAGCAGGCGGGTTGGCGATCGCAGGGCGTAGCTTCTCGCTCCGGTGACGCTGCTGCCCGTCATCGGTCTGTGGTATTTAGCTACGCCTTCAATTGTGATGGTTATACCGCCACTAGTCGGTCGCCAGCGCCTCGTTTGGTTTTTCGGCAGGATGCACCACGAGCAGGTGAGGTTGGCTTGGAGCAAAATGATGATAGGCCGCTCCCTTATATCCCGTATATTTATACGGTGGTTATTTAACCTTAAAAATGATTATTTATAGATTCAGGATACAGTCATGTAAGATTTTTTTTATAAGAGGAGCTTTCAGGATGACCTCACTCCACCTGATAGTAAGCGGTCGTGAGTCCCAAAAGTTAGGTCGACAGGCACAATAGAACAAACACCATTGCGCCCTGTTCGCCCCTGACCCTGAAGGCCCACTGAGATGCCGTTTTAGTTGTTGATTTGTAAATTATACGTAGTCGCGGGCACAGCTAGTTTTGAATAAATAATTTTTTAAACTAAATCTCTTAATCTGATGGTATGCAATCCATTTATCCATCAAGATTTTTTGGGGATAAAGATGAGTAGGTACATATCGAACCTCGCCCCCTTTTCTTGAAAGTCCCTAGCGCTTAGAAAGTTCATTGGAGAATAGTTGGACAGAATGCATGGTCGCCCCTACTTGGTACGACATACCGGGTTTGAATACAATAAATTTGGTATTATTTTGAGTTAAAAGTTTTATTGAAGTGCTAAAAATTATGTAGAACCGATGTTTTATACCCGATGACATCTTGAAACCTGCGTTACGCAAAGATTGGTCTACAGGGATTCTCGATAGAGCGTTACAATTCGAAACATCCCAGTCGTTTGAGAAAAGAAATCTTTTGTCATTACACTGGGCAATAAAAAAAGGACTGGTTGCGATTAATTTAAAACGCCAGCGTTTAGAAGGAAGATAAAAGACATTGCACAGATGAAACATAAACGATTAGAGTATTGAGTAAATGATTGTTGCACAGATCTTAACAAAACATTTATATACCCACCCATGGCTTGCCAACGGCTAGGACGAGGCTTTGTTGTAAGAGCACATACGCTATCATTACTCTTGAATAACAAGTGTGCCACTTGTCTAAAGGAGTCTATTTGTATTGTGGTGTGGAGTACCCGAATTGGCTATTTGTATAAGTTAAGTAGTGTAGTTCAATTAGATGTTAATTATTTTAGCTTTATAATACACACTAGCTGTGCTCGCGACTTCGTCGCGTGGAATAGTTAATTTTTTTTCCCGTTTTATTTTTTACATTTTCCATTAATTTCTTCGCATCCTATAGTGTCAGCGTGATGTTATATAGGCCTAAGCCATCCCTGCGATAAATGGTGTCTATACAACACAAAAAGATTTTTTCAATAATCGGACCGGTAGTTCCCGAGATTAGCGCGTTCAAACAAACAAACATCCTTCAGTTGTATAATATGTAGTTAAAGATTAGAAGATTTATTACGGGGAATAGGGCTTAATCCGCCGTACAAATCAGGCGTAGGGTAGCCACTATGCCGAGCTATATAAACCTCCACCTGATCTTCTCATCCTCCCCGGAACTAAAACGGTCACTAACAAGAATGTCCTTTTCCCTGTTTTAAAAAATCACATTATCTTCACAATACAAGGTCACGTATATAATAAGTTGGCGAACTTCTACCGCTTTACGTAACATAATGCAATAGAAAACCTAGTAAATCTAGTATTTAGACGATCCGTTTATATCTGTGCGGTCTCTCGCGGCGGAGCTGTGAATGGAAAACTATTGTTTTGCTGTGCGTGACCCCTGTCGCAATAAATGTCAGAGGTGACGGAGCAGACGAGCGGTTTGGGCGCCAACGAAATCATAGTTTGTGGGACGTGGACGATCAAAACATCAATCTGTCTGTTTGTATTGGTCTGGGTGTTTTCCCTATGTATAATGTGGTATTTATTTACACAAAAAAGCTGTATCTAAGTAGCTTTACTCAGTTGTCCTAGTACCCATAGTACAAGCTTAGGCTAGTTTGGGGCTAGGTGGCGCTGTGTGGCCCAGCGTGGCATGTCTTGGTTATTTTATAAAAAAAAAATCTACTAGGTATACCTTCTTTATAATGTACTAGCCGCTGCCCCGCGGATCTGCTGCGTGAATATCGTATAAACATAGCGTATGTGTTAATCCAACGTATAAGCTATAATACTGTAAAGTTTTATTAAAATCCATATTAAAAGTTTAAATCATATTATATTAACCTAAGTTTAGATAGATAATTTTTATTGCACAAAACAATTCACAAGATTTGTGCGTAATGTCTTTTACAGAAAAATTTAAAACATAAATTCTTTAAATACCTTGCCCCTTATATTCTTATAATATTTCAAGGAGAAAAGGCTCGTTTAAAAAAACGCCGCGTCCCAACCGGCCCGTCCTGCCCGCACCGAACGGCAGATGACAGCCGTTACAATAAACGCGAATGTGTTGCCAGTACAGTGGCTTACATGCAAATGCTTGTAAACATTCTGTCAACTGTACTTGATCCGCTCGCGAACTTTGAGACCGATGCGGTTGCGGTTCGCGACCCCGGGTACGAATTTTTAGCATCTCAGCTTGGCAACCACTGACGTATGGTTTTCCGTAAAGAACTATGTGACGTCGTGTCCTGATGGTAGATGAATCGTTTTAATAACGAGAGGTTCCCTGGGTTCGAATCCCAGATATGGGCGCCACAGGAATACCCTAATTACAAAAGTTGTAATAAGTTTAAAATGCATTTTTTTTCAAACGGCTTTCCATCAGCCGTGGGAAGCCATTATGTCGAGCTCTATAAAAAAACTCTAGTAAGTATGTATCAAAAATACGTTGCTTTCCGACTGCCCGAAGAAGAATCGCAGGCAAATTACAAACTCGCGGAATACTGAATAAGTAGTGGTACAGATTAACTGACTCGGTGCTCAATTGGTAGGGACTCCTTCCGTACCGAGCCAAGGGTCGTGGGCTCGATTCCCCGCACAGTGCAAACATTTGTGTTACATAAACATGTCTGTTTTATTGGTCTGGGTGTTTTCTATGTATAATATTGTATTATTATTACAAAAAAAAGATTTAAGTAGTTTATCAGTTGTCTAGCAACCCATAGTACAAGTTTCGGCTTAGTTTGGGGCTAGATGGCGATGTGTGGACCCAGCCTGGCATGTATTGAGTATTTTTTTATTCTTATATCAAAGGTACATTCGGTAAACAACTATTATAATACGAAAGTGCATCCATTTACCAAACAAGTCGTGAACGCAATCGCCAGATGTAAGACTTTCTCGTGCCGTACAAGCACTAAGCACGGTTTTCCGCTGAATCTAACATATCTAGAGTTTAGGTACTAAGAAGTATTGACAATTATTTTGTTTACTCCTTAATTAGGAAAACGGGTTGGTTGTCAATTGAAGTTGATAATATATAATTGGACTTATATGGACAGATATATTCTTAGAAAAGTCTTATTTTTAATAGTAGCATGTATCTTCGGCTTCCCTACACTTGACGAAAAGCAAAAATCATCTTTTGCTTTTCCCACAGGCGTAAGGGGAATGACGTGGGCTCTTGCCCAAGTAAACTGTCCAGTTCCACCGCCATGCCGGCCCAACCCTATCCCCCTAAAAGCCCGTTCATACACTGAACAAACATACAAAATCCTGCGATTAATATGTACCGCATTGGAACCGCATATGTAGAAACGGCATCTCAGTGGGCCTTCAGGGTAAGGGCGACAGGCGCAATTTTCTAATGGGTTTGTCCTATAGTGCCTGGCGACCGAACACACGACCCTTCTGACCGCTTACCCATCAGGTGGAGTGAGGTCATCCTCTTTTTTTAATTTTTTTTTTATATCCGGGATTAATGCGTGTTGGTACTTATCCCCGGTGTTCGGGGAACGCCGGGGTATGTGAGACTCACGCCGTTCCCGAAGAAAGGGAGGGACGGCATCCCTGCCTATAAGATGTAGCAAGGCAGTGAAATACTCACTAAAAAACCCCGGTTCTCACTACAAGGGTGCCTGTCACGGGACCTTAAAAGTGAGGTCATCCCTGTAAAGCTCTCTCTTATAAGAAAACAAAACCATCAAACATAGATAAAAGCTTTTTGGTATCTATGTTGATTTTGACTTCATATCTCAAAGAACTATTGGACGCTAACAACTGATATTTTCAAACATAATTTTCGGATATCGGGCTTGAAAAGAAAGTTACAAGCCTATTTGCTCGAGGTAGACCATTATTTGTATCATTCATCATCAGCCCTAGTGTGGAAATAGGCCTCTCCTAATGTCGCCCCTAACGGTCGATATTATTGTAGGCTCTGGCTAGATAAATTCCAGAAGAAAAAGATTTGATCTTGATTACTAGCAAAACATTCCATCCACCCGTCAAAACGAAATGTTTCCTACATCTTATTATAGATACAAACAAATAACACATCACCAAAACTCAGATCCATAAATTTTCGATCATTACTTGCGATAAACACACTCTTACCAAGTCCAATTATATAAGCAAATTCCATTGAATTACCGCAATTGAAAAAAGTGAAAGGGCACATTCTTTCCAATCTAATTTACGTCAAATTATTATTGCGAGAGAATATGGACGCCGTATGACGCAAAAAAGATGCCATATGACTCTGAATAGACAGATGAACACTCCGCTATAGATCACGCATCGATTGCTTTTGAATCG
>CM062099.1:10381267-10473155 GCA_031163375.1 Conogethes punctiferalis
TGTCTCATAATCTGACGATTATCTAGAGGGATTCGCCTAATCTGACAATTGAAAATTTTTTTTATTATTTTTTCAAATCTTTGGCGTCATGGCGTCATGGCAACAGAAACCAGAGTGGGGACGGAGTGAGAGAGTCATAGATAGAGAAAAAGTGAGAGAGGAATAGAAACGCGGAGTGGGGAATACAGGGATTACGTAGCTGCACGCATTAAACTTTATTAATTAGTTTTCCTTACTTCGGCTTATGGAAATCGTCAGATTATATATTTTTTGTGAACGTTGAATTATTTCCTTCAAAATAAAAAAAAAATTTAGCCACGCTCGAGAAAGTCGAGATGATGTTTTTTTTTTTACAAGTTTGTAACCCAGTAACTTTTTATCGACAATCGGAAATTGTCAGATTAGTGGAATATATACTTTTTAGCATGTAACTAACTCACCCTACCTTAATCTGACGCGCTCAAGAATTTCTGATGATCAACTTTTTTTTACTAATCTGATCCTTTATCCTTGACGGGCGGCCGCATTTACGGGACTCATGTTTGTTGGAAGTATTTAATCGGGTACAAGGTATCTCCCTATATGTTAATCTGCCGCGCTTTAGTAACTCCCGAAATCCCCCCTTGGGCTCCCCTACCATTAAGGGTTTTTGTAGACAACGATTTTTTTTATATAACAAACGTCATTATGCTGTCTATCTTAGACAAATATTAGTACGGCAGAGTTTGCAAGTGCATAATAATATAAAGTATTTGTAAAGTAAACAAACAATTCTATTCTATTCAGGCAATACTTGTGAATAAACAAAACCTGCTAAGTGTGAGTCGGGCTTGCACACGAGATGGTTCCGTACTCATTCATCATCAGCTTGTCGCAGTCCACTGCTGGACATAGATGTCTCTAGTTTTTAGCAAATTTGGTAAAACTTTACCTGTAATCACACCCTGGATTGGTGGTTTGGCGATCGCAGGGCGTAGCTACTTGCTACAGTGATGCTGCTGCCCATCATCAGCCTGTGGTATTTAGCTACGCCTTCAAACGTGATGGTACACCGCCGTCAGTTGGTTGCCAGAGCCTTGTTTGTTATTCGGCTGAAATCTTAATGCACCACAGGCAGGTGAGGATGACATGGAGCGAAAGGATGATAGGTCGCTTTCTTACTTTTTTTAAATCGAGCTCGCAGATGTTTAAACTCTAAAATATCGATAAATGTGGTCTTTACGAGTATTCAACACTATGAGAACAATACATGATAAATTATCTACTACTTGCTTAGCAGATCCTACTTGTATTACGGAGATAACCACCCTTTTGTCTTTGTCGGTATTTGCATAATGTTTCAGTTATTAAACTATATTTATAATTTATCCTTTATGATATGAATGTGATCGAAAGGTTATTTTTGTTAATTAACCAGTGTTGTGTAGCATTTAGAGGATGTAACATGAAATGTCTATCTAGATACTTACTTAATAAGTAATCCAATTAAGTTAGACTAAATTAGCTACAAAGTTTTCAGTTATGACGACTGGAAAGCTGTTTCAAGTTTTAACCGCGTTTGCATGTAAGATTTTTAATTTTTAATGAAGAGGGAGTCCCGGATACTGTATGAGGTGCGAGAGATGAACTACTTCAAAAACCAACAGAAATTTTGTTCTAACCATACCTCAAGACGGTCTATAACGGTAGGTCTATAACCGCGGTCTACCAATGACTCATCTCTGTTACTCTCACCTGATAAAGTGTCCCGGACTTCCCCTAAATATATCCAGGGCGTAACCCTGCATCGTAAGGTTTCCATAATCTTAGGGCGGAAAATCTCCAAGAAAACTAGCTAAGTACACAGGAGATATTGTGCACAAACGCGGGCGTATTCTCCGGATTTTGGTCTAACCCGGAACATCTCGGTGATAGATGGCACCTCAAACCACAATACCAACGATACACTTAGAAAACATTCTAATGAATAATATGATGATTCGCTCGTCATCTTTTCGCTCCAAGCTACCCTTACCTGCTCATAGTGCATCCTGTTGAATAACAAAGGTGGCTCTGGGCAGTCGACTGGTGGCGGTATAACTATTTAACGATTGGAGGCGTGCTAAATACCAACTAGGCCGATGACGATGACTGCGTTTGTGCCCCTGCAATCGCCAACCCGCCTGCTATGCGCCTCCAGGTATTTGGTAAAAGCGGCGAACAACTGAAGAGGCCTATGTCTATGTGTCGTCTATGTATATTAGATGAAGGAAGTTGTTCTACAGCTGCACTATGGAACTTGAAGAAACCCCTTCTTTTCTCCTTCTAGGCGGCTCAGCAACCCTTTGCATGGGATCCATATTCGTATGGCCCTCATACACCAACTCTCTTCTGACGGCTGAGGATACCAAGATCCTGACCGCTCCTATGACGGACATGAAATATCTCTACTGGGCAGCTTACCCTCACTTGGAGCTATGGTGGGCTCGGCTGCAGTTGGGCCACTGATTGAGGGTTTGGGGAGAAAACTGGAGGGACTATCAATGACCTTGTCCTATGTGGTAAGTTATAAATGCTTCATTGAAAAAAAGCTAAAAGCCATCCTTATTCAAAATCCCTTTATAGCATGGAAAGAGTACTTTGTGACAAAAATGCCAGACGACAAATATTAACTTAAGTTTATATAGAATTTTAATTTTATCTTTTGCTACTATGTATAGTTTTTTAAATTTTTGATGTGTTTCACAATGCCTTGAAAAGGTTATTTTGTAGCATAGACTAATACCATCTGTAAAACTACACAATTTATTGTTGTACCTATTTTTGTTGCAAATTAAGGTGAATAAATGAATAAGAATATGAATATGAATAAATAAATAAATAACCCCAAGACATGCCACGCTGGGCCACACCGCGCCACCTAGCCCCCCAAACTAAGCCGAAGCTTGTACTATGGGTACTAGACAACTGATAAACATACGTAGATACATTTTTTTTTGTAAATAAATACATTTATACATAGAAAACACCCAGACCAATACAAACAGACATGTTCATGAACACAAATGTTTGTACTGTGCGGGAATCGAACCCACGACTCTTGGCTCAGAGGGCAGAGGTCACTACCAATGAGCCACCGAGCCTGTCAAACCTGTCTAATAAGTTTATATAGTTAAGTAAAAAAATTCGTAGGCTATATCAAGAAATGATGAAGCTGATTACGGATGTCTGATTCCCTGGACCAGGAGTGCCGGAAGCTTATCTATCATCTGCGACTGGCCAGGGCAGGCAGGGATGCAGCCGTATGCTTCAGCGCTACCCGAGTCCCTGCAAGCTGCTGCCCATTGGCGACACAGGGGGGTTTAGTGGGTATACTCTCCCACTCTGAGAGGTGTCTGGCCCCGGAGGCGGCTTGAAGATGCATAATGCATTCCCCTATATATAAAAAAATGGGGTCCGTATGTCTTATATCATCATATAGGCCTGCAAACGTGATGATAATGATGAAAACCTTACAGTAGTGTAATAATAATAACCTTCTTGGCCACAGAATCGATAACCGGTGAACAAGTTCTGGAGTAGATACCGTTTCTCGGCAAACGTAATGTAGGACGCCCGATGACGTACGATGGAAAGTGCTGGATGGGAGAAGACCAAGATCGATCGAGGAGAGGCCTATGTCCAGCAGTGGACCTGATCGATCTTCTTCAATATTACTGCTGCTGAGGCTTGAGGCTGATACAGAGAGTATAGTTAACCAAGGTCATTTTGGTTCCAGATATCCTGGTCCATAATATGCCTATCCAAAACGGCAATCCCACTTCTAGTAGCACGGTTCTTAGGTGGGATCGGAGGAGGGGCGAATCTAGTGTTTGCGCCCATCTTCATATCGGAAGTAGCTGAGGACTCTATTAGAGGAGCTCTAGCATCAGGTAAGCAATATTTGTCCTTGTTATAGTTGGAAGTAACCTCTTTTGAACCGATTGTTGTGGCCGTGGGTTAGAACCCCACCCGGGACAAACATTCGTGTGTTTCTTCCGTGTCTAGTTGTTTATATCTGTACTTAAGTATACTTTTAGTACCTTCTCTGTTCTGATATCATCACCAGCCCATCGCAGTACTATGCTAGACAAAGGCCTCTCAAGTTATTTGCTACTTTGGTCAAACACCTAGAGGCTTTACTCGTAATGGTCATGCTTGGCAGGCGGGTTGGCCATCGCAGAGCGTAACTCCTCGCTTCGGTGACGCTGCTGCCTGTCCTCGGCCTATGGTATTTAACTACATCTTAAATTGTGATGGTTATACCGCCACCAGTCGGCTGCCAGAGCCTCGTTTGTTATTCAGCATTTATATCACCGGCAGGTGAGGGTGGCTTGAAGTGAAAAGATAGCCCTCTTACATCCCTGTACTGATAGCCATAACACAAGTGCTTAATCTTCTTCATGAGATTGGACCAATATATATATCAAATATCAGACAACATTACATACATTGCTCCGATCCCAAAGTAAGTAACTTAAGCACTTGTGTTATGGGTATCAGAACAACGAAGGTACCACAAATAAATACTTAAATACAAATATAAACACCCAGACATGAAACAAACACAAGTGTTCATCACACGAATGTTTGTCCCTGGTGGGAATCGAACCCACGACCCTTGGTTCAGAAGGCAGGGGTCACTAACAATTGAGCCACCGAGCCTGTCAAATATTTGTATCGTACGAGGTTCGACCCTGCGACCACTATCAGAGCTATAACATAAGTGCTTAAGCTGCTTTATGAGATCGGAGCAATGTAATGTCTGTTATTTAAAAAAATATCTAATTACCCATTATTTTCAGCACCAATTCTGTTTTTCAACATTGGAGCCTTATTTTCCTTCCTGATGGGCTGGTTTCTCGGGTACAGCACCATCGTTTGGATTAACCTGGCTTTGGGCGTAACGAGTTGCTGTCTCCTTATGTGTGTTCCCGAAAGTCCGGTGTTCCTGATGAAGAGGAATAGGGAAGAGGTAACTTAGAAGATATTTCAGAGTTATATTGGCATATGGCTACCAAAGACTGTTCCATGGAATATTTGCATAAAACATGGTGGTAGAATGGTGAAAAAAATTCATCATCATCAGCCTTTTGCAGGCCACTGCTGGACATAGGCCTCTCCAGTTGTACGCCACTTAGGGCAAACATCTTCATTTTCACCCATAATCGCCATGCTAGGCAGGTGGGTTGTCGTCTTGACAATCTCAGGGAGTTGGTAGCTTCGCCCTCCGGTGACGCTGGTGCTCTTCATCGGTCTGTGGTATATAACTTCGTCGTCAATTGTGATGGTTATACCGCCACCAGTCGATTGCCAGCGCCTAGTTTGTCATTCGGCAGGATGCACCATTGGCAGGATTTGGAGGGACTCATACACCCCTCATACATGTTTTATTTTGAATTTTACAGAATGCACGTGTCTCTATGGCAACATACCGTGGTGTTTCAGCATCATCGATGGTGGTGCAGAAAGAGCTGTCCAGAATCAAGCAGGGAATTACTCCTGATGTGGAATTGAACACAATGAATAGTAAGATACTCTATTCTTTAAAACTTTTAACTTATGAAGTTATTGCTTCATCATCATCAGCCTTTATCAGTCCACTGCTGGGCATTGGCAGAGGTCTATGCCCAGCAGTGGACTGATATAGGGAGACTTTGGGAGACCCCAAAGCATACCACTGTGATCGATCTTGGGCTTCTCGCATCCAGCACTTTACTTCATGTTTGATAAACTATAGTTGATTGTTTTGTGTTTATATGTTACTGTAACAAAAAATCTTCTTTTACGTACTTTTAAATTACGTTGTTTGCCTTGTGGCAATTAAATTAATTCTAAATAGGGTAAATAATGTCTAATTAATGTCAGAAACTATTTACATTGGTTTTGTTAATAAATAAGCATAGTTAGAACCATGAACCATGTGTATGTATACCTTTCACAATGTTCCATCTTCTGTTATTTTGTAATATGACAAGCAATAAATGACTTTGAATTGAACCAAGCCTTAATTGTTATTAGGCATAATAAAAAAGTTAAAATATTTTTCCAGGTGACGCTGAAAAAGAAAAGTTAACATCATCTAAGGAAGTTGTTAATGTAATTGAACCAAAACCCCCCGCAATCAAAATATTATGTAAGTCAATCATCATCCGCTTATCTCAGTCCACTGCTGGACATAGGCCTGTCCAATTATTCGCCACTTTGGGAAAACAACTAGTGGCTTTACCCATAATCGCCACGCTGGGCTGGGTTGGCGATCGCAGGTCGTTGTTCCTCGCTCCGGTGACGCTGCTGCCCGTCATCGGTCTGTGGTATTTAGTTACATTTTCAATAATGATGGTTACACCGCCACCGGTAACTTTGGCAGAGCCTCGTTTGTTATTTCTAAGATACACCAGGGCAAGTGAGGGTGTCTTGCAGCGAAAGATGTTCGCTTGCATCCTTCATTATAGGTTAGTAATTTTCTCTATATTTACCCGACTGCTTTTATTAAATCATTGTTATTTTTTCAGTCAAGTCCACCGCTTCAAGACGAGCATTTTTCATAGTGCTCACTGTTTTATCAATGCAGGTAATTATATACCGACAGATAAATCCGCTAGATCTATACTAGTATTATAAAGCTGAAGAGTTTGTTTGTTTGAACGCGCTAATCTCAGGAACTACTTACTGGTCCGAATTGAAAAATTCTTTTTGTGTTGAATAGACCATTTATCGAGGAAAAAATATATAACATCACGCTGAAACTATTAGGAGCAAAGAAATAATGGAAAATGTAAAAAAAACGAGGAAAAAATAACTATTCCACGCCGACGAAGTCTCGAGCACAGCTAGTCATAAAATATAAACCGAAAAAAAATGCTCGCCTCATCTGTTATCTACTTTTTTTTCAGGTGGTAATGGGCATAGGACCAGTTCAAGTGTATGCCAAAAACGTGTTCGAAAAAGCTGATCCAATTAGGGCGGACCTGTACTGCGTTATATTTCAATTGGTCGTTGTAACTGGGAGCATAGTGACTGGGGTAATAACTGACAAGGCTGGGAGAAGGGTAAGTAAAGTACCCTATAGAATACCGCAGCCAAATGACTTCCGGGTCGTGTTTCTGCCGGTGAGTAGGGTTTCCGGACTTCGTGGGGGGTTAGGGTTGGGCCGGCATATCAGTGGCAACTGACAGGTAACTGACCAGTTACTTGCCAGTTGTCACAGCGACTTGGGCTTCTCTTTCGCTTTCCATCAGGCGTAGGGAAGTCATTATGTCGAGCTATTAAATAAAAAAGAGTAATTTTACACTTTCAGCTTGGTATAACATCTACATAAGCTGCAGGTTTTATAGTGCTCAAATGCACATCATCAGCTTACAGATTACAGTCCACTGCTGGACTTGGCCTTTAGTTGTTCGCTACTGAGGGCAAACACCTGGAGGCTTAATCACCATTTGGGGCAAGCGGGTTGGCGATCGCAGGGCGTAGCTCCTCGCTCCGGTGACGCTGCTGCCCGTCATCGGCCTGTAGTATTCAGCTACGCCTTCAATTGTGATGATTATACCGCTACCAGTTGGTTGCCACATCCTCGTCTGTTATTTAGCAGGATGCATCACGGGCAAGTGAGGGTGACTTGGAGCGAAAAGATGTTCGGTTGCTCCCTTAAGTTTCCTACACACATGCAATACAAGCGGCACAAAGGCGCCAGGCATCATTCCGGTTGTGACATTGTATGCCGCCGTGCGTACGGCGGCTTGGCCGGCGGCACTGTGTGTAGGAATCTTTACATACCATTGTTGATTTATTTGATGTAATTATTTTCATCTATATCTTCATCATTCGCCTACCCTGCTCCCATTATGAGGAATCAGCGCAATATATTTTCCTCTTCCATTCATTCTTATCAGCCATCATGGTCCCATCCCCTCCCTTCTCAGTCATATCATCCTTCGCGCCATCTTCACCAGCCGAAGCTGCAGCAGCGCTGGATCAGAAACGACATTCTTTTGTTTCTGTGTGTCATTCTTTTGTGACTGGCTCGGTGGCTCAATTGGTAGTGACCCCTGCCTTCTGAACCAAGGGTCGTGGGTTCGATTCCCACCCGGGACAAACATTCGTGTGATGAACACTTGTGTTTGTTCCGTGTCTGGGTGTTTGTATTTGTATTTAAGTATTTATTTGTGGTACCTTCGTTGTTCTGATACCCATAACACAAGTGCTTAAGCTACTTACTTTGGGATCGGAGCAATGTATGTGATGTTGTCTGATATTTATTTATATTTATTTATTTCTTTTTCTCAGGTTCTGATAATTACGTCATCTCTCCTGGTAGGCGTATGCATGGCGACTCTTGGCTTCCTGCTGCAGACGGGCACCGGCCCTGGGTGGTTGACCGTTCTGATGCTGCTGCTGTTCTGCTTCTGTTTCATGTGCGGCTCTGGTTCCGTACCTTATGTGCTGATGGCCGAGGTCTTTAGCCCTGAGGTGAGCATAGTTTGTAGCATAGGGGATGTAAGGGAGCGGCCTATCTCATCTTTTCGCTTCAAGCCAGCCTCACCTGCCCGTGGTGCATCCTGTTAAATAACAAACGAGGCGCTGGCAACTGACTGGTGGCGGTATAACCATCACATTTGAAGGCGTAGCTTTATCTTTTCGCTTCAAGCCAGCCTCGCCTGCCCGTGGTGCATCCTGCTGTATTCGCTATAATTGCGAACGAGGCGCTGGCAACCGACTGCTGGCGGTATAAAAATCACATTTGAAGCTAAATACTACCGACAGCAGCAGACGGGCAGCAGCCTCACCGAAGCGAGAAGCTTGGCCCTGCGATCGCCAACCCACCTGCCCAGCGTGGCGATTATGGGTATATACTCTAGATCTTTGCAGTGGAATAATATCTTTAAGGCAGTTGAAATACTTAATTCATTTCAACTACCGTTTGTTATATTCCGAAAGTTAATCAACTACCTATTGATCAACTTACGATTCTTTTTTTCTTTTATTCATTATGGGTTTGCGCTTGGTCACAATTCACCTGGTGTTAAGTGGTATTGAAGCTTACGATAGAGCACGCTTACCCAGAAAATACAGATTCACTCTCGCCTTGGACACCTCAAGATTATATGTCTCCGGAAACAAGGAGTCCTGCAAGGAGTTCCATTCTTGCTATTAGCCGGTACCATTTTTAGGGTTCCGTAGCCAAAATGGCAAAAACGGGACCCTTATAGATTCGTCATGTCTGTCTGTCCGTCTGTATGTCACAGCCAGTTTATTCCGAAACTATAAGAGCTACATTATTAAAATTTGGTACGTAGATGTATTCTGTAAACCGCATTAAGATGTGTGAAATTTTTGGGGTCCCCCATACGTAGAACTGAAACTCAATTTTTTTTCATCAAACCTATATGTGTGGGGTATCTATGGATAGGTATTTGAAAATGATGTTGAGTTTTCTAACATCATTTTTTTCTAAACTGAATAGTTGGCGCGAGAGACTCTTCCAAAGTGGTAAAATGTGTCCAATGAAATCTAGACAGTAGTTTTTTTTTCCCTAATTTTGTCATTCAATCAGTGGTACGGAACCCTACGTGCGCGAGTCCGACTCGCACTTGGCCGGTTTTTATCAAACCATTGTTGCTCAAACTTTACCATATCTTTCAAGGTACAAGCGTGTGCATCCATGCTGATCATAGAATGGTTCTGGTTCATAAACTTCGTGAACCTGGCGATGTTCACTGTCCTCAACCGGCTGGTGGGTGTTCACGGCTCCTTCTATGTGTTCGCGGTCAACAGCGTCATCAACGCAGTCGTGTCCTTCATCTACGTGCCTGAAACCAAAGGACTGGCGAATAAGGAGATACAGGAGCTGTTCTTGAGAAGGCGCAGGAGATAGATTTTGTAAATAAAGTAAAAATAAATTTTTAGAAACCTTTTTTTTATGTATCATCATCATAATCAGCCTGTGTCAGTCCACTGCTGGACATAGGCCTCTCATAATATATAAATAAATAACCCAAGACATGCCACACTGGCCATCTAGCCCCAAACTAAGCCGAAGCTTGTACTATGGGTACTAGACAACTGATAAACTTATTTAGATAAAATTTTTTTTGTAAATAAATACATATTATACATAGAAAACACCCAGCCCAATACAAACAGACATGTTCATGCACACAATTGTTTGTAATGTGTGGGGATCGAACCCACGACCCTTTGCTCAGAAGGTGGAGGTCACTACCAATTGAGCCACCGAGCCAGTCACCAATGTGTTGTAATGTTAGCCACTTAGGTCGATTTTGGGCTTCTCGCATCCACGCTGCTGCACATTTTCTGACATTTATTTAGTCATCTTGTACGAATCCTAGGGAATGAGACGGTGTGGTTCTATTCTAAATCGGAAATCCACAGGACAACTTCATAAACCGTGATTCACCGTGACGCGCGCCGTGCGCACGCGCCGCGCCGCTAACGCACCGACGGCTCGGGCACTCTCACTGCTCAACGATTTGCTTTTATATCTGCCTGACTCCGATGTCCACTACCAAGGTCTGGGTTTTTAAGAAACGCCAAGCTGTTTCTTGACTGGCGTCCCGGCTAATGTTATGTACACACATGAACTGGCTGGGTTCTCAGTTGAGAAGCAGGTTAAATAATAATTTGTGACTTGTGTGTATACTTTATATGTTTTTATTTGTTTGTCTGTCACATGTGTTCACTGTCTAACTTGTGTATGTTTTGGTGCTATGTATTGTGAAATACCAAGTGTTAAATAAATAAACGCCTGAACTAAATTCCGAGCAATTTCGTAATACTGCGGTAACCGCATACTGCACAAGTGAAATGTCATATTTCTATGTACGCGCTTATTTTTTCGAGTGATCTTCCTACATTGGGTTAGTGGTGGGGCACAAAGAACAGGTGATAATTTGGACATAGTTTGAGAGGGTGAAACATTGTCACTGTCTGCGACCAAAGTTCACCCATTTGACCAAAATTATGTGCCCTCTATCGGGCAAAAGTCCTCCAAACCGGCTAAATCTCCTTGTGGCTTGGTGGCAAATATTTTGGGCATTTAAAGGATATGGTTATATTTTTTTATAAGCGGGGGCAAACGGACCTGAAGGTCACCTGATGGTAAGTGATCACTTGAGCCCATAGACACCGCAACGCCAGAGGAGTTTCAGATGTCAGCTCTTGAGAAATTTGTCCCTAAGTCGCATCCATTAAAAAAATTCGCAGCTGGATCTTGATTTCAAAGAATCATTGCATGTAAATAAATAAATAACCCAAGACATGCCACCCTGGCCCACACAGCGCCATCTAGCCCCAAACTAAACCGAAGCTTGTACTATGGGTACTAGACAACTTATAAACTTACTTAAATACTTTTTTTTTTGTAAATAAATACATATTATACATAGAAAACACCCAGACCAATACAAACAGACATGTTCATGAACACAAAAGTTTGTCCCGTGCGGGAATCGAACCCACGACCCTTGGCTCAGAGGGCAGATGTGACAGTGAATTGCGTATACAACGTTTACGTCCGTAACTTTTTCTTCGATTTTATATTCTGTTTTAAAATTAACTACTCATAATCTTGCTATGTAGTAATGAAGTCGTCAAGATTTGTCAGAGATAAGTAAACTATTTGAGAAAACGTGATGAGATTAAGTGGATCAAGAGTCTTAAGAATGAACGAGATAATTTCCCCTGTTGTTACGCAAGATTACACAAATAGAGGTGTGTTCGCTATAATCATTAGCCTATTGCGGTCCACTGCTAGACACAGACCTTTCCAGTTGTTCACCACTTAGGGCAAACATCTGGAGGATATACCCATAATCGCCACGCTGGGCAGGCGGGTTGGCGATCGCAGCGCGTAGCTTCTCGCTCCGGTGACGCTGCTGCCCGTCATCGGCCTGTGGCATTTAGCTACGCTTTCAATTCTGATGGTTATACCGCCACCAGTCGGATGCCAGCGCCTCGTTTGTTGTTCGGCAGGATGCACCACGGGCAGGTGAGGTTGGCTTGGAGCGAAAAGATGGTAGGTCGCTCCCTTACATCCCGTGTTCGCTATAATCATCATCTAAACCATGAAGGTACAAGCACAGATTGTATCATCAGGTCTTATTTCCTTTTTTCCGAAAAATGCAGTTTACGTAACCACATTTCATACATACCCCCTGTATGTGGGACTCATGCCACCCTCAGGAACAGGAGGGCGGCATGGGAAAGATCCGGGCAAGGGAATGTTCTAACTGGGATGTAAGGGAGCGACCTATCACCTTTTCGCTCCAAGCCATCCTCACCTGCACGTGGTGCATCCTGCCGAACAACGAGGCTCTGGCAAACCGACTGGTGGCGGTATAGCCATCACGATACAAGGCGTAGCTAAATATCACAGGCCGATGACGGGCAGCAGCGTCACCGGAGCAAGAAGCTACGCCCTGCGATCGCTAACCCGCCTGCCCAGCGTGGCGATTATGGGTATATCCTCCAAATGTTTGCCCTAAGTGGCGAACAACTGGAGAGGCCTATGTTCAGCAGTGGACTGCAATAGGCTGATGATGATGATGATGAATGTTCTAAATACGGAAACCAAATGAATGTGAAACTTGTCAGTTACCAAAGCGACTTGGGCTCTTCTTTTATTTTCCAAGCGAGGGAAAACCAAAAAAGGAAAAAAAACCTTGTCAACAGTCCAGAAGTCATTCATTAGGACCTTTCACATTCGGGTCTTATTCAAATCGAAATCAGCACAGAACCTCTCCCGAATGGGAGAGGCCTATGCCCAGCAGTGGACTTCAATAGGCTGATGATGACGATGATGAGGGAAAACCTCTATATCACTATAAAAACCTGATAATTTGAGGTTGTATATCACAGTAATCTTCATAAGTAACTATACATTATCTGTGACTATGCGAATGTCAGTAAATAGAAAAAGAACTGAATTGTTTTCTTAAGATTAACGCTTAAACTAAAGACACGTGGAGTATGTGTGACTTTATCGCAAAATGCGGAAGATATCAAATCATAACGGCCCTACCATGAGATTTCAGAAATGACAAGCCTTTTTTTTCCGTAGTAGAGAAAGTGAATAACGGCCGTATTCACAAACGTTACTATGCGACGCGCGGACGCACAGTGCCCAAAATCTTATACGTTTTTGGGTACCTGTGCGTTTCCGCGACGCATAGTAACGTTTGAGAATACGGCCGTAAGTTTGGAGGAGACCATCGTCTAGCAATGGGACAGTAAAGTCAATTCTGTACATGAAATATATTTTCAAAATAACTATCAGGGGGTGATTAGTGATCGGTACTGATACCAAAAACGGTCAAGTAAAATAAAAAGACAATCAGTAAAATTGTTGTCTGTCTGTCTGTATGTTCGTAATAGAAATAAAATCTACTGGACGGATTTTGGCGAAAACTGGTACGATTATTCTTCATACTCCTGGGCAAGTTATAGTATACTTTTCATCACGCTACAATAGGAGCAGAGCAGTGTGCAGTGGACGTGTAAATTTTTATCTGTATGTTTGAACGCGCATGGAATTGAATGCGGTTTTTACCAATGGATTTCTAGAAGTCTTACTTAAAATTTAGGTACCATTTTATGGAAGTTCGTTATTTTTGACACCCAATACCCGTCGCGACGCCGCTGGAACAGCTAGTACCCAATAAATAGTAGACAAGACATTGAAATGTACAAAGGAAAAAATCTTTCTTTTTTACGTAGACATGCCTTGACACATACGCCAGCTCCTAGTACGCGGGGAGTAGGCATGGCGTGTGGGACTCACACCTCCCAAAATTGAAGGGTGTACCCACAAAACCCCCCTGTATCGCCAGTGGGCAGAAAGTCTGCTGACACTGTCTGCCCTGGCCAGCTAACCGCAGATGACAAGCAGCGGGCGCTCCTGGGCCCCTACCACCAAAATCGAAAACGATCGTTCGTTGAACGGATCGCGTACTTTGGCACCATAAATCCCCCCCATTTGCCCCTTCCGTGTTCAAGTATATTAGATTAAATTAATGTAAACCGACTTAGACGAATTTCAGTTCGTATATTCGAACACGGGAGGGACAAATGGGAGGGATTTATGGTGCAAAAGTAAGCGATCCGTTCAACGAACAATCGTCTTCGATTTTGGTGGTAGGGACTCTGGTCCGAAGAGGGCAAATACCTCTACCCCCGGGAAGCTCTCCGGGCTGACCTCGTGCAACAGTGTGGCAGCATCCAGCACTGTGCCTGTTAATATCTAAATTCAAACCTTTTTACTTAGGTGGACCTGTTAAAAATAACATTTATTAACCAAAATATTAGTCAAATCAGTTATTGGACATATCAATGTGACTTTTTGTTAAAATTAAAACGTATACAAATTTCCTTCACCTTTTCTGTATTCACATTCATTGTGTAAGAGAGGTAGGGCATAGCGAATCTTCGCTCGAATTGAGCCGCCCGTCCGGGGAAGGACCTCCACCCTATAGAATACCGCAGTCAAATGACCTCTGGGTCGTGTTTCTGCCGGTGAGTAGGGTTTCCGGAGCTCGTGGGGGGTTAGGGTTGGGCCGGCATGGCGGTGGCAACTGACAGGTAACTGACCAGTTACTTGCCCGTTGTCACAGCGACTTGGGCTTCTCTTTCGCTTTTCATCAGGTGTAGGGAAGCCATTATGTCGAGCCACTATAAAAAAAAAAAAAAGTATTCAGGTAATTACTGAAAAACTAAACATACACGCAGTTAAGAATAATGTCAACTAAATTAAAACGAACGGAAATAAAAATTGATAAAAGCATCAAGAACGAAATCGATTGGTGGTGGGTTCTGTATAGATCAGGCAACATCACATACATAAATAAATATAAATATCAATATCAGACAACATCACATACATTGCTCTGATCCCAGAGTAAGTAGCTAAAGCACTTGTCAACGAAGGTACCACAAATAAATACTTAAATACAAACATAAACACCCAGACATGGAACAAACACAAGTGTTCATCACACGAATATTTGTCCCGGGTGGGAATCGAACCCACGACCCTTGGTTCAGAAGGCAGGGGTCACTACCAATTGAGCCACCGAGCCAGTCAATGATTATCCTTTTTCTGATCCAATTCATGATTCTTTTTCTATCTCATCTTCTCTGTTAAAACGCTTCACAAATACTTCTCAACCAAATTTAACCCTGAAAATATTCCTTCCACCTACCAAATACAAGCATGACGAAATTGCTTTAGAGAAGGATGAAAGTCTATACTTATTGAGATAGAAACTTTAACGTCATCATGCTGAGAAAATTTCCGCTAAATATAGCCAGACAAACATAGGAATACTAGGCAGCAATAGATTGTACAAGGTGAGCGTCAGTCGCAGATTTTATCACTAACTTATCAAAGACAAATAAAACGGCAGTTGCAAATTAGCTTTGGTTTTACGGTAGACAGATGTATGCGTAGTGATGGTAAGGGCTATTGGCTATTTAATAAGGTTATTATCGATAGCTTTGATAGCATAGCGAATCTTTGCTCGAATTGAGCCGCCCGTCCGGGAAAAGAACCTCCACCCTATAGAATACCGCAGTCAAATGACCTCTGGGTCGTGTTTCTGCCGGTGAGTAGGGTTTCCGGAGTTCGTGGGGGGTTAGGGTTGGGCCGGCATGGCGGTGGCAACTGACAGGTAACTGACCACTTACTTGCCCGTTGTCACAGCGACTTGGGCTTCTCTTTTGCTTTCTATCAGGCGTAGGGAAGCCATTATGTCGAGCCACTATAAAAAAAAAATTCTTAGCGAAGTGTAGTACACCCTCTGGCTAGGAGTGACGATTTGCGCAAGATGGCTGCCAAGTGCTGAATGCGAGAGCTCAATATCGAGTAAAGAGGTGAACAATTGGAGAGGCACATATACAGCAGGGATGTAAGGGAGCGGCCTATCATCTTATCGCTCTAAGCCAACCTCACCTGCCCGTGGTGCATCCTGCCGAATAACAAACGAGGCGCTGGCAAGTAACGTAGGCGTAGCTAAATACTACAGACCGATGACAAGCAGCAGCGTGATCGGAGTGAAAAGTTACGCGCTGCGACCAGCAACCCGCCTGCCCACGTGGTGATTATGGGTATATCCTCCTGATGTTTGCCGTAAGTGGCGAATAACTGGAGAGGCCTAATATCTAGCAGTGGATTGCAATAGGCTGATGATGGTGGTGATATACAGCAGAGGACTGTGAAAGGCTGATCATGATGATGATGGTTATCTAAAGACAAAGCACGAAATAGAGCATCTATTTTCATAGTACGAGCTACCTTCTCTACCACCGGACGAGTTGAGATACGGCGAAAAGACATTGTTTCATGGTGCAAGGAGGATTCACACAGTGCGTTTTGCCTACTTTCTTAGCACGAATGGCCAAACTATGACACTATATCCAGAATCCGTGTTCCCGGATACCATCTGTCTGCTAATATATCCCGAACTAGACAGAGTGCTATGGAGAGATCTGTACTTGGTTCCAATTGGGTTGATATACGGTAACGAGATTTTATTTCTTTATTTTTATTCGTCGTTTTTGAAGCCACTACTTTATGTCGCTCTAAATATGGTTCGAGCGGTCAACACTAATATTTAAGGAAATAAACTTAAGTACTTATGTAGGACAATTTAAAATTAGCTTTGAGCTTAGCCTTCCCTGCTCTAGCAAAATTTGTTTCCTTGATAAGACCACGTGCTTCACTATTATCTTTCCAAGTTATTTGAACAAGACTCTGATATATTTTAATGTTTAATACCTTTAAACATTATGTAATGTAAAAAACGTTACAATTATATGTTATGTATTCAGTACTGAACAGAATTTGGCAGTCACAACATATGTTTTTGGAGTTATAATTTTAAATAGTTAAAATGGCGAACGGAAAAATGTATCAAGTTTTAACGGCGGTTGCAAGTAAGAATTTTATGTGAAATTCTATATTATGTTACCTTCTTTGTGATGAGTGTGTATGTAAGATGACTCAAAGTCATTATTTTATAATAGTTATAATCAATTGTGCAATATTCCGATTAAAATGCGACGGTATAAGGTTGTATAGTGAAAACTACAGGTGTGCATAGGTAAACAATGTTAAGAAAGTCAGCTCTGTGAATATCAAATGAAACAAAATGTAGCAAATTACAAAAATAATAAAATAGATTATGCAATACATAGGGACGAGAAAACAATTTGATAAAAGGTATGAAAAGTAAAGCACGAATAACAATAAGTAGATAGATTTCATTGCTGAAGCAATTTAAAATCTTTTGATAGAGAAATAACTTGAAATTGGGAGATATTTGAATGATTTTTTTATGCAAGATGCGCAGACGAGCAAATGTGATGCCTGATGGTAAGGCAGTCGACACAGCTCATGGACACCTCGAATCGTGTTCTGGGATCGCTGCCGGCCTATTAAATAGCATAGGTAGTCGTTCGGAAAGACTATCATAGAGAGTTGGTTCCACTAAACCGATGCGCGAGGCAAGAAGTTTCTCATAAAGCGTACAGTGGGTATTTTAAAAATTTGTAAAGACCGGCAACAAAAAGCCACGCAATCTCTTTTAATAAAATAAAATAGTTATTTCTGCAAATAGATTCACTAGTAATACTTTTGCACATCACAATTTTTCCTACCAGCACTTCGACGTGTAGCCTGCTGAGAAGTGCCGCAACAAACTCAACAGTTAGCCTTACATTCCTTACATATCTGAGGAGGGTCAGGATGCTCGTCGGGATTCGTCTCAACCCCTCCTCAGCTCAGTAGCGCTAGGCCGCCTGAAATGATGGCGGCACATCTCGGGAGGACGTAGTGGTGCCCTCCTAGTACGACGTCACTGACCACGTGTGTCCGAAAACACGTGTCGTCGTCTTCCTCGGGGTTGTTGATCAGAACAAAAGCCTACCACAGCCTGAGAAGCTGACATCTCAAGAAAGTTAGTCGACTTTTACATTGCCCACGGGAAGAAATATAGCAGTTTTTTGTCCGTCTTCGAACATAACTGTAGCTATACCGTTGTATCTTCTTCCAGGTGCATATGGGTCCCTTGCAATGGGTCTGCTCTTCGTATGGCCGTCGTACACGACTTCGCTACTTGCAGCCAATGACACAACCATCCTCACAACTCCAATGACTCTATCAGAACAGTCCCTGCTGAGCAGTCTGGCACCCTTAGGTGCTGTTATAGGAACAGCAGTAACTGGACCACTTATAGCGAGATTTGGTAGAAAGTTAGGTGGGACAGTCGTGTCATTGCCATTTATAGTAAGTTTCACTACTTTTGTATACGATTCTAAGGGATAGGCCGAAGATCACTATTTACCAAGCTGGCAGGAGCAAACTAAGTAGAGGTGATTGGACAAAGTTTTAGGACTTCTTTACCCAAGAGATAATAATCTACAGCTGGTCAGGGGACAGGAGTGAACAAAAAAAACATACTATACTTAAATATTTTTCATAGGACGACCCCAGAGCTGGCTCGTACCTCGCTCAGCGCATCTCGCTAGCAATTCAGCGAGGTAACGCAGCCAGCGTCCTGGGGTCACTGCCACAGTGTCCCGTTTTAGAAGATTTTTAATATTTGTACATATTAGTTTAGTTTAGGTTTTATTTATTTATTGTAGGCTTAAGTTACTTGTTATTGGTAGATTTACTTCCTTGTATTCCTAAATAAATAAATTATGTAATTTTTCATATAATATCCAATTTGGAATTGTATTTTGTGACTATTTGACGCGCACTACTTTATGAGCTATTTTTTCATTGCAGCTTTCCTGGGCATTGATATTTGTGTCCAAAACCTCCATCCTCATTTTGATAGCGCGGTTCTTGGGAGGGGTAGCAGGTGGAGGCAATTTGGTATTCGCACCCATATTCATATCTGAAGTAGCAGAGGACTCAATTAGAGGAGCACTGGCTTCATGTAAGTTACTTACTTGACACTGTATTCTATATTCTTTGAAAACGATCTTAAAACTTCATTCAATGCAAAATTTGGGAAGAAAATACGAGTATTATTTATTTTTTTATAATAGCTCGACATAATGGCTTCCCTTCGCCTGATGGAAAGCGAAATTGAAGCCCTAATCGCTGTGACAACTGGCAAGTAACTGGTTAGTTTCCTGTCAGTTGCCGCTGCCATGCCGGCCCAACCCTAACCCCCCACGAGCTCCGGAAACCCTACTTACCAGCAGAAACACGACCCGGTCATTTGGCTGCGGTATTCTATAGGGTGGTGCGGTATTTTTTGGTGCTTTAGATTCTACTATCGATATAGTCGTCTTCTTACTTTCTCTACATTTGAAGAACAGTTTGGTTCAATGATTGAACGCTGCTTCTGATAAGAAAAAGCATCCAAAATTTTGTTCAGAATCGATTTGCGCTTGCGTTTTATAAACTTTAAGATATGCAATATCGCAATCTATGAAGGAACGCGCTCAAAAAAGCAAAAAACACAACGTTCACTCTCGCCTGGAACATCGGAAGATCGAACTCTTGGGAAACAAGTTTTGGAAATTGACCAAGAAATTCGTCGAATCTGATACAAAACGCCCCTTATGTCCTCAAATCAAGACGTACAGTTCTTTAATTTAATGTGTAAGGTACATGCGGTGTTTTTGTATTATTTAATGCAACTTTTCTTTCAGCTACCATTTTATTATACTGCGTTGGTGCCTTAACTTCATACCTGTTTGGCTGGTTTTTCTCATACAACACGATCGTGTGGCTAAACTTGGCCAACGGAGCCATCTGTTGTGCTCTCCTCATGTGTGTTCCGGAAAGCCCAGTGTTCTTAATGAAGAAGGGCAGAGAAGAGGTAAGAGTGAATGTGGAAATTGATGTTCATATTTTTTTTATAGTAGCACGTCAAAATGGCTTTCCTACGCCTGATGGAAAGCGAAATAGAAGCCTAAGTCGCTGTGATAACGGGGAAGTAACTGGTCAGTTACCTGTCAGTTGCCACCGCCATGCCGGCCTAACCCAAACCCCCGGCTGCCGATGCAGCACTCACCGGAGAACTCCAGAGACCCTACTCACTAACAGAAACACGACCTTGACGTCATTTGGCTGCGGTATTCTATAGGGTGGAGGTCCTTACCTGGGCGGCTCAATTTTAGCGAAGATCCGCTATGCCCTGCCCAAGTCCTACAGTCCTGCACACAGTTACTAAGCCTCTACTGTTTCTAATCTAAAAGTATACTCACTAAGATTGAGACTCCATCATCATCATCATCCTAAAGATGGATATCTCCAGCTACTGAATATAAGCACTCCCAATGACATTTATCATTTGAGGGGATTTTCCTTGGGCACGCTTGGCAGGCGAGTTCGTGTCCGAAGTAGGTTTTATCTGTACCCAGGTAAACGGTGATGCCCGTTTCCTGATTTTCCCTTATTGGCCTATTAGGACACCTCCGGGATGAGGTGGGTAGCTTTCTAAATCCGGAAATCACACAGCCTGAGAGTGAAACTCCATGACACAAAAGTAAATAATGGATTTTGACTATTAAAAGGATTTTTGACTATGTTAGTAATTTCTATGTATCTGCTTTCCTATTTCTGATATTTTAGATTACATACATTGTCAACTTTTGTATTGCAGGAAGCACGTATTGCTATGGGCTTGTACAGAGGAGTGGCGCCTACATCAATGGTAGTACAGGAAGAACTGTCCAAAATCAGACAGCAGATTACGCCTGCCGTTGAGCTCAACTCAATCTCAGGTAATTAATAAAAATATAATGATTTTGTTAGGTTAAAATAAATATTATGTATAGGACAATATCATCTGGATATCATCTGAATATCATCTAATAGGGTACATCCCTATTAGCGAGATAGGAGCGACCTATCATCTTTTCGTTCTAAGCCATCCTCTCCTGCCCGTGGTGCATCCTACCGAACAACAAACGAGGTTCTGGGAAACCGACTGGTGGCGGTAAAACCATCACGATAGAAGGCGTAGCTAAATACCTGCGATCGCCAACCCGCCTGCCCAGCGTGGCGATTATGGGTATATCCTCCAGAAGTTTGCCCTAGATGGTGAACAACTGGAGAGGCCTATGTCCAGCAGTGGACTGCAATAGGCTGATGATGATGATGATGATGATGAATATCATCTAAAGTACCTACATTCGACGAAATGACATAACACGTGAAGCAAGTTCAGTTATTTTTCTGGATCAGTCCGCGTCTTTACCATTCTATGATCTGAATCTTGACCTTCTTGATTGAACCATCACCATCAGTCCTTCGCAGCCCACTGCTGGACAGGCCTCTCCAATTGTTCGCCACCTTTCTTGATCTTAGGCTTCTCACTTTCAGCACTTGCCAGCCATCTTGTGAATATCGTCACTCAATGTCGCCTGAGGGCATCTTACACTATGTTTGCGGAAAAGTGGTATCCTCAATCATACCTGTTCAATAATACTGTATCAACGTTGTCTTTTCTATTTAAAAAATAAACTTCATTTTCCAGAAAAAGAAGAAGAAGCTGAAAAGGAGAAGTTGACTACAGAAGATGTTATCGCAGTGGCCCCGCCGAATACGTCTGCCTTCAAAAAGTTATGTGAGTCAAAAAAATATTTTATGGTTAACTAATTTTTGGATAAGTCGAAGCTTCATTTGTATGACGGCAATCGAAAACATGGCTAAATATTGCGTAGCATACATCATGAATCTTAGTCCACCATAATAAACTTCGTGTGTGCATTTGCATATTGTTAAGTAGCCCTAATCATATCTTAACTAATATTATAAAGCTGAAGAGTTTGTTTGTTTGTTTGTTTGAACGCGCTAATCTCAGGAACTACTGGTCCGAATTGAAAAATTCTTTTTGTGTTGAATAGACCATTTATCGAGAAAAGCTTTAGGCTATATAACATCACGTTGCAACTATTAGGAGCGAGGAAATAATGGAAAATGTAAAAAAAACCGGGGAAAAAATAACTATTCCACGCGGACGAAGTCGCGAGCACAGCTAGTCTAATTTAAAATTTGTTTCTTTTTCAGTCAAATCACCAGCGCCAAGACGTGCGTTTATGGTGGTGATGACGGTTATAACAATGCAGGTAATCACAAAACGTTTCTTGGATATTTTTTATGTAGGGTCCCCTACGTAGGTTCGAACGCCGTTGTTGCGAAGTTCATTGTTTCATTTCATCATTCGTTCGAAAGCTTATGAACTCGAATGATGTAGGCGCGAAAGACGCTGATTCGAAAAACATCTTCACTGCTTCATGTCGAATGCTGGTGACTTTGATCACGGCGCTCGAAGCTACGTAGGGGACCCTTTTATGTGTTGTATAAGTGGACTGCAATAGGCTGATGATGATGATGATGATGACAGTGACCAGGCTAAGACAACTTTTACCTTATACATTGTTTTACTTTGTACATTTGATAAGTACAAGGGGTAATGCTTTCTTTATTCTTCGGGAATCGTCATCGTCATCAGCCTATCGCAGTTCATTGCACATAGACCTCTCCAGTTGTTTGCCACTATGGTCAAACATCTGGAGGCTTTATCCATAGTCATCGGTCTGGTGACGCTGCTGCTCGTCATCGGTCTGTGGTATTTAGCTATGTCTTCAGTTGTTATGGCTATACCAGTCTGTTGCCGGAGCTTTAACTGCTATTCGGCAGGATGCCGGGCTGGTGACGTTGACTTGGAGCGAAATAAAGATGATAGTTGATTGTTGTACCTAATTATATTTTGTTACAAATTTGAGGGAATAAATGAATATGAATATGTCCCACAAACAAATAAAATTACTGCGGTCATCAAACCACCTGCAAAACGTGGTCACTAAGTCAATTCTAATTCTGTTTACAAACTTCTTTTGATAATAGGACATAGGTTTCCCCCTAAGACAATGTCTTAAAGTAGACGTTTGCAGGCTTATCTAGTGCTATATAGTGTCAGTTGCCATTGTCCGTCTTTAACCCAAGTCGATTCGAGAGATGAAAAACGAAAGACAAGTTTAGACCTCAAGTTTTAATAAAGGTAAACTGGTGAATTTCTTTCGGCACTTCTTCACATCAGGCCTCACCCTTAGGAAAAAATGTTTGACGTGCAAAAATTTTACTCGTGAATCTATTTTCAGAAATATTATTTTATTTTATTTATCAGGCAAAGGGTACTTAAAAATTGCTCCGCTAATATAGAACGACATTTCACAGGTAATCATGGGTATGGTCCCCGTGCAAGTATATGCCAAAGCTGTGTTCAAGGAGGCAGATCCTGGTCGAGCTGATCTCTACTCGGTCATCTTTGCAGTAATCATGGTGGCAGGCAGTTTTGTGACTGGGTCCATCGCGGACAAGGCCGGGAGAAGGGTAAGAGAATATCGTTTCGTATCGTGTATATCATCATCATCAGCGTATATCAGTCTACTGCTAGACATAGGCCTCTTTTAATGTTCGCCACTTTGATCGATCCTTGGCTTCTCGCATCCAGCACTTGCCAGCCGTCCTGCGCAAATCGTAACTCCACCTGGCCTGAGGGCGTCCTACACTACGTTTGCAGAGACGCGGTCTTCACTCCAGAACTCATTTACCGCAACGGTTATCGGTTTTGCAGCTGACGTGGCCAGCCCACTGCCACTTTAGCTTACTAAATCGTGTTTATGTCGTGGTATTAGTGGAAAAATCGAATTTTCGCGAAAATTCTAGAGCGATTGCGGAACACCGAATAATAGGAATCTAAGAACTAATTTCCTAATCATCCTTGCCGTGTTCAGGATCTTTGCAAAAATCTATCTCATGATATAGTCGCAAAAAAGCTTAGTCTCGTCCGAAGCAAACTATGATTTTCGAAGATCTTTGCAAGATCTTGAAAACGGCACAAATTATTAAGTTGATCCCTACATTCTAATTATCCCCTTTGAAATTGTCTGCGATATATTCCTAATCTTTTTTACTCGTAGCAGTACATAAAGCATATTATGTTTATTAGGATGTTTTCAAAATCAGTCCTCAATTTTTGAGTTTATGCTTTACAACACACATACAAGAATACAAATCATTTCTCCTTTTGATGTCAGTATCTATGTTGATGATGATTCACTTTTAAACCAGCTTCTTCTTAACTCCACAGGTGCTGATTATAGGTTCATCGGTACTCGTAGCAGTATGCATGGCTAGCCTTGGATTCCTTCTTCAGACCAGGATAGCGCCGGCTTGGGTCATCGTCGTCATGATACTGATGTACTGCTTCTGCTTCTTATCTGGGGCTGGTACTATACCTTACGTGCTGTTAGCTGAAGTCTTCAGTTCTGATGTAAGTGAATATTTTCATCATCATTATCAGCCTATACCAGTTCACTGCTGGACATAGGCCTCTTCAGTTGTTTGCCACTTAGGGCAAACATCTCAAACATCATGAAAAACATTAAAAAAATCAACTAATTTCTCCTCATCTTCTGTCCCAAGGTTCAAGCGTTCGCCTCAACCCTGATCATCGAGTGGGTCTGGTTCCTCAACTTCCTCATCCTGGCCGTGTTCACGTGGCTCAAGAACCTCCTGGGCATCCATGGCACCTTTTACATCTTCGCCGTGAACGCCATCATCAACGCAGTGCTGGCTTTCTTCATCGTGCCTGAAACAAAAGGCTTGTCTAATGCACAGATCCAGGAAGTCCTGGTGAAGCGGCGGAGAAAATAGATCATACGTACTTTATATAGATTACATTTTTATAAGAATCATATACAATGTTTCCTTAACCCTCTTAGAACATCATCATCAGTCTTTCTTCATCATAATAATTATATCTCTTACCAGTTTATGATATCACCTATACTTACATACGTTTTGAGGGTAATTTTTCGCCACGCGCAACGGTTGTTTACGTACCGTTGTTGTTGTTACGTACTCCAACAGTCGTCGGTTCCGCAGCTGATATGCCCATGTAATCCCTCTTCACACGCTTATCCGAGGAGCTATATCGAAGACCTTAGATCTCTGTCATTTTACCTTTAGGATTTGATTCCGCAGAGAAAAGACGATCGAAATAGGCATATGACGTAGAGTTGCAGAAAATGCCCTTACCAACTAAGTTAAATAATTAAAGAAATGTTGTTTGTAATAATAGGGATCTGAGAATGCTCAATACATCGTAATTACTCAATGAAAGTGAAAATAAGTGCGTTTGCAGAGAATTAACAATTCACAGACCACACATAGTGACTAAGCTTGGAAAGTGCATGTTTAAGTTAAAGTTAAGTTTAAGTTACACAACATGCGGCGTTTTCTTAATTGATTGACGTAAGGAGACCTTACATAGGTATCCTAATGGTCGTGACTTGTTTGAGATAGAGGAATTAGTATGGAAAATCACGATACGGGAAATCCAATGTTCTCTGAAGTTGAATAAAAAGCTATGTTAGTTTTACATCCGGTATCGTCAGATGATATTAGTAATAAACAAATAATACTGTGTCTCTGGTAACCGACTGGTGGCGGTATAACCGTAACGATTAAAGTTGCAGCTGAATACTACAGGCCGATGACGGGCAGCAGCGTCACCGGAGCGAGGAGCTACGCCCTGCGATACCCAACCCGCTTGCCCAGCGTGGCGATTATGGGTATATCCCCCAGATGTTTGCCCTAAGTGGCCAACAACTGGAAAGGCCTATGTCCAGCAGTAAATAAATAAATAAATAAATAACCCAAGACATGCCACGCTGGGCCACACAGCGCCACCTAGCCCCAAACTAAGCCGAAGCTTGTACTATGGGTACTAGACAACTGATAAACTTACTTAGATACTTTTTTTTTGTAAATAAATACATATTATACATAGAAAACACCCAGACCAATACAAACAGACATGTTCATGAACACAAATGTTTGTACTGTGCGGGAATCGAACCCACGACCCTTGGCTCAGAGGGCAGAGGTCACTACCAAATGAGCCACCGAGCCTGTCAATAAAGCAGTGGACTGCAAATAGGCTGATAATGATGTTGAGAACTCATTGCTGGCATGTGCCAGCAATGAGTTCTTCTGTCTCTTCCTTCCTGTGATGTGGAATCCTTTAACAGGATTTTGAAGAAGTAACATGAGAGGCATTGTAGTGGCAACTGACAGGAGGCTCGTTTCATTGTCACTATAATCTTGATCATTGTACCTATAAATCCTCAATTTGTACAATGATAAAAGTACTACGTATACCATCGTTTTGTGTTGTGTAAAAAACAGGAAAAGGGTAAAAGTTGTATAGGATTCTTAAATGAAACTGCTGTGTAATAAGAATCCCGTTCGATATGCAGAACTTGTTATGTGTGCATTGTACTTTTTTGAACTTAACACACACAATATGATGAATTTACAATATTCCTGACCGATAAACATAATTGAATTGATATTTCCGGCAATCGAAAGCAAGTCATCGTGAATGTTTAGAAAGTTTATTTTCGACACAAAAACACAATCTTTTTCTTACCAAAAACGGACATAATTCTTTTGTTGGCAATTATATTTAATTAACAGCATATCAATGTGTTTATTGTGAATGGTGATCGTGAGTGAAAGAACTTTAGTGTATTTTATTCGACCCACATTGATCATCAAGTTTCGCTACTCAAAACCTGAAAATTTAAATGATATTCAAAATATAGTTATAGTTACTGTATACATCACCTGCCCATCGCAGTCCATTGCTGGATTTAGCCTTTTTGACTTTTACTCCACTATCAAACATTCTTGAGGCTTCACCCATAAATCGCCACGCTGGGCAGGCGGGTTGGCGATCGCACGGCGTAGCTTCTCACTCCGGTAACGCTGTTGCCCATCATCGGTCTGAGGTAAATAGCTACGCCTTCAATCGAGTTGGTTGCCAGAGCCTCGTTTGTTATTCGGCAGGATGCACGCCGGTGAGGGCGGCCTGGAGCGAAAAGATAGATAGATAGATATTCTTTATTGCACAAAAACACAGAGTAAATACAGTAAAGGTGATACAGACATGTTGTGTACAATCTAGGCGGTCTTATCGCTAGTGAGCGATCTCTTCTAGACAACCCTCAGGTAGAGGAATTGTAAATTCTCTGAAGAGAAAGATGATAGGTCGCTCCCTTACATTCCTTATTTTTTATTACTTCTTTTCGCTGACAAACCCCAGTCCCCTCGGATCGTGCTCTACATAACTATAACACGAGAAGGATATCGTCCTGAGACAAAAATTTTAATTCGCACTTGATATAGCACTTTCCATTATTTGCATAAAGTAATGCAAGCCTCCGGCATGAGCCCGAGAGAAAGGCAGAAAGTGCTTGAATAAGCGATTAAGGCGCCGAGCTATCTGATAATATCAGGGCTTAGCCTTTACAGCAGAGTGTATCCTTTTAACCAATTTGATTAAAAGGATACAATCCTGGGTACTTTAGGCTGAGCGTGAAAAAGCGAGGTAAAAGAGAAATAATTTCGAATTGAGCCGCCCGTCCGGGGAAGGACCTCCACCCTATAGAATACCGCAGCCAAATGACGTGGGTCGTGTTTCTGCCGGTTAGTAGGATTTCCGGAGCTCGTTGGGGGTTAGGGGTTGGGCCGGCATGGCGGTGGCAACTAACAGGTAACTGACTAGT
Source organism: Conogethes punctiferalis (assembly GCA_031163375.1). Lineage (NCBI taxonomy): Eukaryota > Metazoa > Arthropoda > Insecta > Lepidoptera > Crambidae > Conogethes > Conogethes punctiferalis. The sequence goes on from CM062099.1 coordinate 10,408,901, forward strand.
TACTTGTCCGTTGTCACGGCGACTTGGGCTTCTCTTTCGCTTCGCATCAGGCGTAGGGAAGCTATTATGTCGTGCCACTATAAAAAAAGCATCTCAGTGATAATGGGTTTATTCTATTATACCTGTCGACCTAATATTTGGAACTCTTTACCGCTTACCGGAATGTAAGGGAGCGGCCTATCATCTTTTCGCTCCAAGCCAACTTCATCTGCCCGTGGTGCATCCTGCCGAATAACGAACGAGGCGCTGGCAACAGATGGGTAATAGCTAAATACCACAGACGATGACGGGCAGCAGCGTCACCGGAGCGAGAAGCTATGCCCTGCATTCACCAACCCGCCTGCCCAGCGTTGCGATTTATCGGTATTTTGTGGAGGAAATGTTTGCCCTTAGTGGCGAACAACTGGAGAGGCTTATGTCCAGCAGTGGACTGCAATAGGCTGATGATGTTTATGTATCCTTTTTAATAGTCCCGTTTTTACCCTTTGTATACGGAACCCTAAAAACCGAATGGCGATTCCATTAACTTCCACAGATGTACCACAATACTTATAAACTTCAGTATCAGAGCCGTTCCCAGCTAAAGCCTACGATATACCACTTAACAGCTCCATAAAATATAATGAATTCCATTCAGCTGCTTTATTTATAGCTACCACGGGGAAACTCGTGGGCAGAACATAGCTCCGATAAGCCCCAACTGGGAAGTGAACCCGGCTCGCTGCATTTCACGAGCTTAAGCTGTTAACTACTCCTACGCGACTTAGAGCGTTCATAATTTTAACGTTGCAGGCTGTGAATTCGCGGAAATGTGATTTTGAAGTAGCGTGTTATTATTTCTATAAGATAGATAAGTATTCTTTGTTGGATGAAACTTTTCAGATGTCCACTGCTGGACACAGGCCATTTTTTTTTCTAGAGTGGAATGCATTAGGCATCTTCATGTCACCTCCGGGGGGAGGCGGCATGGTGTGTGGGACTCACACCTCCCAAAAGGGAGGGCGTACCCACTAAACCCCCCTGTGTCGCCAGTGGGCAGCAAGTTGCAGGGACACGGGTAGCGCCGAAGCATACGGCCACATCCCTGCCTGCCCTGGCCAGCCGCAGATGATCGCGCCCCCGCACTCACCACTCGGGACTGGACATAGGCCTTCCCCCAATGACATTTGTCATTTGGGGGATCAGCCCTAGTGACCACCCTTGGCAGGTGGGTTGGTGACCGCAGTAGGTTTTATTTGTACCCAGGTAAACGCTCCTAAAGGGAGCACCTATCATCTTTTCGCTGCAAGCCAACCTCACCTTCCCGCGGTGCATCATGCTGAATAACAAACGAGGCTCTGGCAACCGACTAGTGGCGGTACAACCATCATGATTGAAGGCGTAGGTAAATACGGATGATGACAAGGTATGAAAATGAAGAAAATAATTAGTCCGTCTCTTAGATAATAAAAAAATATAAGACCCGTATTTTTTGTTTTGTCGAAATAACAAGAAAATACTTAGATATAGCGCATTAAAGTTACGGAGTGGGGGCTAACTACGTCACGTTAGAGTATATTTTGTACTCTAACGTGACGTCATGTGACATTTAAAATCAATGTATCTTCGTAAGTTTTTGAACAAGAGGCAAAATAAAAAATACGTATCCAATATTTTTCATTAATCTATCTGATGGACATTAAATTATTTTTAGTCATCATCCCAATTCCACAGGCCGATGACGGGCAGCAGCGGCACCGGAGCGAGAAGAAGCTACGCGTTGCGATCGCCAACCCGCCTGCCCAGGGTGTCGATTGTGGGTATAGCCTCCAGATTATGTGTCCAAAGTAGCAAACAACTGGAGAGGCCTATGTCCAGCAGTGACTGCGATAGATAGATAGATAATCTTTATTGCATACCAAACAGCTTACTTAGATAGATAGATGGATAGATATATTCTTTATCGCACACCAAACAATTTACATAGAACTAGGTACAGTAGACATTTTGTTGTACAATTTAGATAGGCGGCCTTATCGCTATAAGCGATTTCTTCCACGCAACCTTAGGGTGGAGGATAGTCAAAAAGAGAGCGTGGGGTGGGCCATTAAAAGAATCATAATTTATGATAGATAAGAATAGATAATAATACATACATAAATTTAATTACGTAACACTAGATAGAAAGAAATAAAACGAGGTACAATATAGGCAGCCTTATCGCTTTCAACGATCTCTTCCAGACAACCTTTGGGTAGAGGATAATTAAAAAGAAGGGATAAGTAGGCTGATGATGATCCTAAAAAAACCTATCAGTATATTTTTTTAATTTATTATTGATCAAGTATATAATTAACACAATATTCATACCACCAGACATTACCAGTCGTGTATCAGTTCCCGCTATCCGCGACACCGCTCCACTGCTCTCAGCCATCGGACAATGCCTCCCATAACTTCATAGCTATGCCATTTCCCACTATCCCCGTTTCTTCGCGGAGACTAAGAGACGTAGTCCATATTTTAAACGACATCTTACTTACAGGTAACGTTTTTATTCACACAATGCCAAGTCTCGTTTTTGTATTTGCGATTCGTCTCCAACTGACAAAAGTTTATCAGAATTCATATATGAATTTCATGCACACAATGCCAATTTTGTATTTGAGACTCATCTTCAATTGACAAAAGTAACAGAATTTATAGATGAATTACCTTATAAGATAAGACCTCTCGATGTATTTACTAACAAAACGTATCAGTATGTACGTATTTTAAATTCAAATGTGTCAAAGAATTACTTATTTATCTGCAGAATCGATTAAATTTCAAATGCCTAAATTTAGACCCGACATTTATAATTATTAAATTTTACATTCGCAAGCACATTCTTATGTATTCTTATTAGACAGTATACTTATTTATTAGACAGTTTTATGCAAATAAAAAATGTTATTATTATTTAAAAAAAGTATCTAACTAAGTTTATTAGCTATTTAGCACCCATAGTACTTCGGCTTAGTTTGGGACTTATAATTCTACAACCCATAACTCTATAAGCTTCACGTCACGCACGGTCTGATTTCAGAGGAATTTCCTACGCGAACGCTACGTTGAGGATTAAGCAAGGTTTTCTCAGGGGAATATAGTATGAGACAAAGAAGTAAGTATAGAGTAAATAAGTTTTTAAAGGGTTCGCAAAGTGCATGCGATGCCCCTGGCGTTGCAGCTGTTCTTGGGCTGCGAGCGTAGGTATGCCTACGCACAGTTTAGAAAACGTTGGTTGTCAGAATTTACTCGAGTTCCAAAAAAATCTACTGCGGTCACCAACCCGCCTGCTAAGTGTGGTGACTAAGGAGAATTGCCAAAAATGACAATCGTCATTAGGTAAGGCTTTTGTAGGCTGATGATGATGATGGTGAATTATTCTAAACGTAAATAGTCGGGTGGCTGGCCCCTAGACTAGAGTATTCACCTGAATGGAGTGTGCGACACGGTAAACAAATAGTTGCGTTCGCGTCGAGCTGCGCGTAAGCCAGTCATTACTGACTGCGGTCACCCGTCTGTTAGGGGGAGGTCCCACGGGAGTGATTTTTTTATAAGAAGAGCTTTCAGGATGACCTCACTCCACCTGATGGTAAGCGGTCGTGAGGTCCAAAAGTTAGGTCGACAGGCACAATAGAACAAACCCATTGCGCATGTCGCCGTGGGTCGTGTTTCTGCCGGTGAGTAGGATTTCCGGAGCTCGTGGGGGGTTAGGCTTGGGCCGGCATGGCAGTGGCAACTGACAGGTAACTGACCAGATACTTGTCCGTTGTCACAGCGACTTGGGTTTCTCGTTCGCTTTCCATCAGGCGTAGGGACGCTCTTATGTCGACCCACTATAAAAAAAAAACATCAGGCGGGCTGGTTTGTTTGCCACCTTACTGGTATAAAAATATATTTAATAATTAATGATATTTTTTTTATTAGCTGGACATAGGTCCAGGAGTGATCGCAACGTTGTGCAACCATTGGCGCGGTCAATCCGATGATGGGTGACCAAAATTTGACACCGATTTCCTCCGTGCTTCGGAAGGCACGTTAAGCTGTTTGTCCCGGGTGCTATCTTTACCAACTCAGATAGCAGTCGTCACATCATATCAGAGACTAGCAGTGCCCACGACTTCGTCCGCGTGGAATAGTTTTCCCCTTTGTTTTTACATTGAAACTTTGATAATTGTGAAGGGATTATATTCGGAGCCCGTGGCAGCTGCGTCCGAGTTCCGTCGTCGACTCCGCTTCCCGGCGTCCCAGTGCTCCAGGCGGCTGAGAGGGGGCGGTGCGGGGCATCGCGGTCGCAGATCGTTTCCCCCCGCCCCCCGCGTTGACTAACACTCCGCGCTCACCTTGCGCGCAAACATACATTTTCCATCATATCTTCGCTCCTAATGGTTGCAGCGTGATGTTATATAGCCTAAAGCCTTCCTCGATAAATGGTCTATTCAACACAAAAAGAATTTTTCAATTCGGACCAGTAGTTCCTGAGATTAGCGCGTTCAAACAAACAAACAAACAAACTCTTCAGCTTTATAATATTAGTTAAGATGATGATAACTCCTAACTGGGAATGGGTATAGCTTACCCTAAGTGTTGCGGAGGTCTGATGGCAGTCGCTCTGTGTAAAAAGCTTGGCCCTCGCCAAATCTCTCAGTTTGGGAAGCCGACCCTGTGATAATCGGGAAAAAGGCTAGGATGATGATGATAGGTCCAGCAGTGGACATTTGCAGGCTGATGATATTACCGCAAAGCGTCATCCTGCACCAGTCCTAAGGCGGCTTCAGGCCCGGAATGCAAGCGTATCGCACATTGGGCTAACTCTAATTGGATTCAGTTGGAGCGTTTGTCGGCGAATAGTTGTCGCTCAGAGTAAATGGATGAGTACAGAGGGTACTTTATATCAACCGACCAAACCTGATGATTAAATTCATTAAAAATTGTTTAGAGTTTAGAATAGAATCATCGTCAGCCTATTGCAGTTCACTGATGGACATAGGCCTCTCCAGTTGTTCGCCACTTAGGTGCAAACATCCAGAATCCAGATTTACTCCAAAATAATGAAAAAAAACATTAAAAATTGTTTCGAGTTTAAAATAGAATAGAATCGTCAACCTTTTGCAGTCCACTGATGGACATAGGCAAACATCTGGAGGATATACTCGTACTCATAATCGCCTACACTGGGCAGGCGGGTTAGCGATCGCAGGGGGTAGCTCCTCGCTCCGGTGACACTGCTGCCCGTCATCAGTCAGTGGTATTTAGCTACGCCTACAATACTAATGGTTATTGTCATCAGTCGGTTGACAGAGCCTCGTTTGTTATTCGACAGGATGCACCACGGGCTGATGAGGTTGGCTTGATGATAAGCCACTCCCTGCCCCTCTACTCCAACATATTCTTAGTTACATAATTGGCATATTAATAAAGCTCCACTTCCGTGAACCGCATTAAGATATTCATACAAAAATGGAAAAAAAAGCAATAAAATTTTAGAGTTTCCCATACTTAGAACTGAAACTCAAAATCTTTTTTCAGCATACCCATACTTCCACCGAAAATTGGTTTCAACGAGATCTAAATTTTTTTAAATATGTACATTATAAACCGCATTTTACCTTTCATTCAATCAACTCCAATATAATAAAAAAAAAACATTTATTTGGATTTATAGTGGCTACGAAACCCAACGTGCACGAGTCCGACTCGCACTTGGCTGGGTTTTTACTGTGTTTTACACTGCAACAAATTATAAAGTAAGGTATAAATCTCTAGAGATGACTCACCTAGTGACTCTACTGCACTTATCAACTCTATGGTCAACAGTTCGCGGGTAGAGCGATTAGTTAACGGTGTTCTGTGAAACAATGTGGTGGATGAAGGGGGAGGGGGGTGCAGAACTAGTAACTGGGTTAGGGTTTCGATGCAACCAATCAATATTAGTTTTGTGTCTCGTCAAATATTCGGGAGAAATCATCATTATTCTATTATGGAGTAAATGCAAGACAATGAGCAATGATTCAAACTACTGGATTTGTTTACATTGTTCAAAAAGAAAAGACACGTATTTTTTCATTTGTAAATTAGACCAAAAATTACAAAGATATAGCCCGTTCAAATTACGCGTGACGTCAAAGAGTGGGAGTTTTTTCGCAACTGAGTGACGTCAAAGACCCCACTCCTAAATTTTAATGCCTTGTTTCTTTGTTATTTTAAGTTCATATGAAAAAAGGAAAAATACGTGTCCAATATATTTTTATAATCTAAAATACGGACTAAATATAATGTAATTATTTTGACCCCGGAAACATCTCTATTGTGGTACAAATTTTAATATTGGGATGTAAGGGGGCGACCTATCATCTTCTCGCTCCAAGCCAACCTCACCTGCCCGTGGTGCATCCTGTCGAACAGCAAACAAGGAGCTCGTAACTGACTGGTGGTGGAATAACCATCACAATTCAAGGCGTAGTTAAATATCACAGAACGATGACGGGCAGCAGCGTCACCGGAGCGAAAAGCTACGCTCTGCGATCGCCAATCCGCCTGCCCAGTGTGGCGATGATGGCCAAATGTTTGTCCCAAGTGGCGAAGAACTGGAGGGACCTATGTCCAACAGTGGTCTGAGAAAGGATGATGATGATGAATTGTAATTATTATCATGTAGATAATGTAGTTATTGTTCCCATCGCATACCAATTATTTTGAAAAAGTGTAAAAAAATGTACTCACTAAAAAAGTACAGTTACAATAAATCACTCTTATCAACTTATCACACGTTTTCACTCGCATGTAAGTTATCACCCGTTTTCACTTACGAACGAGTCTGGTAATTTTTATGGTCCCAAAGTGGGTCAGTTTGGCCAAAAGTGCAATTTCTACTTATTCTGAAGTCAAACAATGAGTGGGAACTCGAAAACGATGCGAATTTTTGACGAAGAGAACTTTATTGGGGTTCCGTTGTCGAATGAGAGAACGGTTTATTGTTAATTCTAGGAATTACTGATTCGTGAAATGGTTACATTGTCTATACATAAGCAATTCTTTCGCTTTGCGATCGCCAACCCAGCGCTGACAGGCACTGACAACCGACTGGTGGCGGTATAACCATCACAATTGAAGGCGTAGCTAAATACCATAGACCGATGACGGGCAGCAGCGTCACCGGAGCGAGAAGCTACGCCCTGCGAACGCCAACCCGCTTGCCCATCGGTAAAGCCTTCAGATGTTTGAACAACTGGAGAGTCCACTCTACAGTATTTAGCCATTTAGTTCAACAGTGGACTCCAGTCCAGCAGAGGACTGCGATAGGCTGTTGATGATGATGATTATTTTTTGAACACCCTTAAGTTGATTAGAAGATGAAATTAGAACTTCAGGAAGTCAACCCTTAAAACCAAATGTGAAAAAATGGGGTGATTATAATAAATTGGTGGTAATGTTAAGAACCGGGAGGCCCGGGATCGATCGAAGTGGCGAGTATTGGGAGAGGCCTATGTCCAGCAGTGGACTGATGTGGGCTGATGATGGTGATGAATGTTAAGAACATTAGCAATGGTACATTAAATAGTGTAACTATGTGTGTAGTATAGTGTAATAGTGTACACTATTCAATTTTATTGCTAAGTGGCCTTTACTTTCATAAGCTAAATAATGTTTGCCTACGGAACCTTCTCGGATTTAATAAGACGCGTGATTATTTTGTTATTAAAGAATAAGTGATTTTTAATGTGTCAAAATTGATATTTTTTTATTAATATAGCAGTTTGGAGTACAGTTAGCAATATAATGGGATATGTTACCAGTAAGTAACATAAGAAGTTAAGTAATTTAAAATAAGTATAATTTTAACATGAAATGAAGAACGGAAGACATGTAATTGGTACACATACACAAAGGTGTGGCTTGGGGGCTCATTTGGTTCTGAATCCATTTTTTGTAGATTTAGGGTACCTACACTTATTATTTTGCCTTTTTTTAGGACACTTTCTATTTGGTCATGGAATGTCCTTCTAGATCTTTCAACAGATCCATCCACGCTCTCGCTATATAATTTTCTTGGTTAATCTACTTTCATCCATCCTCTCTACATGACCAAACCATCTAAGTATACTTTTCTCAATCCTAGTCACTTCATCTTCTTTAATTTAGTATCACGAGTTATATTAAACTTATTTACTGGTCTATTTTTTTTATCGTACTCGACATAATGGCTTCCTTGCGCCTGATGAACAGTGAAAGAGAAGCCAAAGTCGCTGTGACAACAGACAAGTAACTGGTCAATTACCTGTCAGTTGCCACCGCCATGCTGGCCCAAACTAAACCCCCACCAGCTCCGGGAACCCTACTCACCGGTAGAAACACGACCCGGATATCATTTGGTTGGGGTGTTCTATAGGGTAAAGGTCCTTCCCCGGACGGGCGGCTCAATCCGAGCGAAGATTCGCTATGCCCTACCTCTCTTAAACCAGTACTAGAACAGTAATCCAATCTCGAAATCGCCCATAAAGACTGCTTACATATCGTTTCCCCTCAATTTCTAATATTCATAATTCTACTAGCCATTATGGTTAGCTAGTCTACATAAAATGGAATCTAAGCTAAATGTTTGTATGCTTAATTTGATGCAGAGAAAGGAAATGAATATTAAATGGACTAGTCCGTAACTAATCTCTATAATATTGGCTTCCATTGATTGTAAGGAAAAGAGGATGCTATCAATTTAAAGTAATTATTTTTGGTATAGATACTCATATAGATCAATAGATAGTCTTTAGTGCACCAAATATATATTACTTATTAGTACGTACAAAGTAGGTAATACAAGTGTTGTAGAATTCAGGCGCTCTTATCGCCATAAGTGATCTCTTCCAATTAACTTTTGGGTGGGTATAGCCAGTTAGGAATGGTATGGAATGCCCTTCCAGCTCATTGTGTTTCCTACCTCTTACAATCCTGGGTTCTTTAGGCGGGGCGTGAAACGGCATCTCAGTGGGCCTTCAGGGTGAGAGCGACAAGCGCAATGGGTTTGTTCTATTGTGCCTGTCGACCTAACTTTTGGACCTCACGACCGCTTACCATCAGGTGGAGTGAGGTCATCCTGAAAGCTCTTATAAAAAAAATGTGCTTCAGTTAAATCTTTCATTCTTATTTTTATAGGTACATTAGATTATGGGTATAACCTCCAGATGTTTTGCCCTAAGTGGCGAACTATTGGAGAGGCGTATGTCCAGCAGTGGACTGCAGTGCACTGGATGGATGATTTAAACCAGGGACTGCCACCGAGTTAGTCAATATAATAAATTACGGTAGGTATGTAGGTTACACTTCTGCAATTGAAAAGATAAATCTTATTGGGAATACCATTTCAAGTTCAACATCGAAAGGTCGAAGTGAATGAACTGGGTCAATATAAGAAACCTGTATTTCGCTATAAACCTTTGTAATATAAGTACTAACTGTGTCCGCAACTTCGTGCGAGTGGAATAGTGTATTTTAGTAACATTTTTAATTTATAAGGCTAATGATGAATTGCAGTCCACTGCTAGACATAGGCCTCTCTAGTTGATCGCCACTTAGGGCAAACATCTGGAGGATATACCTAGATAGACCACTGTCTACCTTTGCACTTTCACGGGGCTTAAGCAGTAGTTTCCAAATAAAAGCCAATTTAGGTGACACTTAGTATGAATATTTTATTTACGTCAAATCTCGTGGCCTATATATAGAGACGGAGAAAAATCTCTACACCGCGGTACAGAGAGGCCGGCTCGCTCTACGGCGTAACGCCATCCCATGGCGGACGCCCTACACTACATGACACATGTCATATGTACGTAAATGGTTTATACATATCGCCCACCAAGGACCTACCCAGGTCCTTAACAATTGCCTAGCTTACATCCCATCGAGTAACAAATTTTAAACCAAACTCGAAACACATATAATTATATATTCCCACTGCTATGATGAAAACTAGACAAGTAATTAAATCGCCCACCGTGAGCAAGCGAACACAAAGAGTACCTTATAATACAAAAAATCCAATTCAATAAACAAATTAAAACACATTTGAACACTATAATACACATAACAATAACACACCTTAATACACACTTTAACAAATTAATACACAAAACCCAACTTCTTAAAATAAACTTAAAAAGAAAGAATACTTAAAAATATAACAAACAATAGTCAGCAACCGGAAGAAGACAAGCCTTAGAGACTGGTCTCAATTAAATACCAATTCCCCTTAAACTGACTACGTAAACCAAGTTATCTTTGCCGTGTTGAGAGTTGAGACTCAATCACCCTGCCATAAACCTAGCGACCAGCAGGTAAAGTATCTTACACAACCACAATAGTACCAAGTAACCTTAAGTTGAGAACTTCAAGATGACCTACCTATTCACCAATAAAGTTGATAGAAACGTTGCAAATACTGAAGCCACTGGCGCCAAGAAACCAGAAAACTCGGGATGTAGAAACAATGACGCTTTACAAAATCTTCAGCCTGTACAATACAAGAATAAGCAAGTTCCTGATCGTAAGTAAGCCATTGCTTTAATAGTAAACTTGTAGCTTTGTGCCACTCAATACCCGCTAACCATTGCTTCCTTATCGTTATTATAAAAACATCAGAGTCAATTTTTTCTTTTATTCCAGGTTCTTCACCAGTCGGCACGTCTACTTTGCAGCGGAATTCATCTTCACTACGGTTCGAGATAAGTCCCACAGTTTTGTTATTCTTACCTGTAGTTTTCCTAGGAAGCCTTAATTCACCCTTCGCTTGATTCGTCTCTACATACAGCTCGACATCCCGATCTTCGCTAGTAAGTACGTGATGTGGTAAGTAGATAGCTCTTGGACTATCCATTTCATTACCTGAACCTTGTTCCGTACGATCCATGTCAATGTATTCAGGTCTAATCGCTTTGTATTTCTGTTTCAGATCCTGGTTCTTCAGTTCCTGCTCTAATGACACTAACCTTTTTCCAGCTGTCGGCAACGAGTTGACAACATCTGGATATGCCCTTTTCAGAGGAAGATGCGCTCTACCAGAATCATCTCCACGAGCAGTAACGGTAATGTATTCTTCGCAAGCCAATTCCTCTTTGCGCATTCTTTCCTTTGATATTAGCGGAATACCTTCTTCGAGCTCCTGAAACTTTTCCTGAAGAACATTACAGTGCAAAACATTAACCATTTTAGAAAGATCAGCAGATGTTCCGATTGCTCCAGAAAGGATCCAACCCAACGACGTGCACTGTGCAAGTGGTGTACCCTGCGGACCTTTCATCACACCGTTTTGAATTATACGGCTATACACCTCCGTACCCAACAACATATCGACATCATTGGAAGTATAATAGCCCGGATCCGCAAGTACTATACCGCTAAGCTCCTTCCACTCCTTCGCTGCTATCCTACGAGTAGGTATAAGCGAAGTAATAGATTTCAATACGTATGCCTTCACGGTAATTCTAAAACTTGGATCTATCCGTGAGTACAATTCAATTTCGGCCATAGCCTTTGATATAAGGCCATTAGTTTCACCTACACCTATTATCTGACCCTGGACAGGTACCTTTTTCAAATCCAACAATCTTACCATAGCTTCTGAAATAAAAGAAGACTGGGACCCTTGGTCTAACAACGTGCGGATTGCACAGACCTCACCAACCCGAGATACTGCGTTCACCAAAGCCGTCGCAAGTAACACCTGGGTATGTTGACAATTATTCATATTAGTAGATGCACAGGAAAGTACTGTATCTACATCGTCATTATTATTCCCATTTGACGCAACCTCCCTAACTTGGGATTCCTGAGCACTACTTTTATTTACAGGATGTAAAAGAACATGGTGTTTTCTCCTACATATCCGACACTTATATTTGCTGTGGCAGAATTTGGCAGAGTGATTGTTTCCCAGACAACAATAACAAATTTTATGAGAACCTACAAATTCGCGTCGCAATTCTACTGAATTATCAATAAATCCTTTACAAGTACTAAGCTTGTGTTCTTCTTTACAAAACGGACAACTTAATCTAGTAACATGCATCGTCTTCACTTTGTGGATAGGCAACTTATTATGTATATATTTATTTACAGGTTTTGAACTGGAATCTAGGAATTCAATAGCCCTATACCGATTTTTAAGGAAATCCTCAAAGTGCTTAAATGTGGGCAACTCATCGGAATTAACATCCGTCGCACTAAATTCCCATTGCCTTCTAGATTCCGGGTCCAGCTTCAGCGACAGTATGTGTATGATGAGAACATCCCAGGTTGAAGTATCTATGCCGATATTCAATAGAGCAGACAAACAATCGTTCGTCGTATCCATTAGCTCTTTTAACCCACTAGCCGATTCAACCACAATATTCCTCTGACTGAGAAACCTCTTCAAAATGTTATGACAGATGTACCTTTTATTATTATACCTGTCTTCTAGCAGACCCCAACATCTGTCATAATTGCAATCAGAGACAGGAATGTTGCACAATAGCTGCTCTGCTTCGCCTTGTAAATAACCCTTTAGATACAACAATTTCTGAGCGTTTCCCAAATTCTTATTAGAATGCACCAAAGATTGAAACAAGTCGCGGAACGTGTTCCATTCCGAGTATTTTCCCGAAAAAGTTGGAATGTTAACCTTAGGTAATTTTATATTTGCTGTATGTGCATCGGACACGTCACTTGTATCAGCCTTTGTACCAGATTGGCTGTTACCAGCCCATTTTGCTAGCAAAGGTTTAATTAACAGTTTATATTCAAAATATTCCTCCTCGACATCACTATACACATCATCTTTAAAATAGCTAGTATCGGTAAACTGTTCCTTAGATGATACAGTGCGCATTAACTCCTTATGCCCAGCTGAGAACTCATACCAAAATTGCTCTAAAAGTTCAAGTTTGCCCTCTAGATACTCCTTATTAATTCTGTCTTTCGGAGTCTTTTTAAAGTTAATTTTAGCTTTCTTAATACGAGCACTGATGTCTAATTGAAAATTAATTAAAGCCTCCATTATTACCAACAGTTTAAAACAAAGACGACAAAAGACACAAAATATTTACAAGTTACTAAATACAATTTCAGAAAATTTTCTAAGTCTTTAGAAATCGCTATACATCTAGAGAAAATTGGGCATAGGTTCCCCGTAGCAACAGCTTTTTCGAAATTATTCTAAGTCCTAAACTATAAAACCTAAAATTTTCTATCTTAATGTAAACAAAACCAAATTCTACAAAGTCCAACTACACTTGATAATAAAGTTCAAAATCGTTCGCTTCAGACTGCCTATCTTCTATTTACAAATTATCGAATGCACTACTCACAGTTGTATCCGTTTCACTCACACACACTCACTAGACGACGAATTCGCTCGGTCTCCCTCCAACACCAAGTTGGCAGTCGTCTCCTGGCTCCACCACCAGATAGCGGCTCCACCACCAGATAGCGCCACCAGCTCCAGATAGCACCACCAGCACCAGATAACGCCACCAGCACCACGATCTCCTCAGCTGCCACTTGCCTGGACTGCACCAGGCATCAGCTTCCACTTTCCTCCAGCGTCACGTTGCTGGTCTCAGCTGCCAGCGGCTCCTTGCTGGTCAGCTTTCCCTGTCCTGTTCGCGACAGCGATCCACTGCCCAGGACGTCACCTCCTCCAAAAAGCGCAACAGTAGGCGTAGTCCCCTGCACTATCACTAGTGCCCAAACTTCAATATCCGACGCCGAAGGACCATAGATAGACCACTGTCTACCTTTGCACTTTCACGGGGCTTAAGCAGTAGTTTCCAAATAAAAGCCAATTTAGGTGACACTTAGTATGAATATTTTATTTACGTCAAATCTCGTGGCCTATATATAGAGACGGAGAAAAATCTCTACACCGCGGTACAGAGAGGCCGGCTCGCTCTACGGCGTAACGCCATCCCATGGCGGACGCCCTACACTACATGACACATGTCATATGTACGTAAATGGTTTATACAATACCCATAATCGCCACGCTGGGCAGGGCAGAAGCTCCCCGCTCCGGTGACGCTTCTGCCCATAATCGGCCTGATATTTAGCTACGCTTTCAATCGATATGGTTATGTCGCAGTCATCTGGTTGAATCTGCTATTCAATTGAATCGCTAGCGCGTTCATTGAATGACGACATTCAATTGACTGACTAGACCGAACGTTGACTAAACACGCGTCACTTAACGTCCAACTAGGTAGCGGATTGAAACATAGCCATTTGAAAAGAGCGGACGTAGAAGCAGTCAGGTGATTGTAATTTAGTACATTCTTTTTCCATGTGGCGTTAGTAGTCACCAAAACAAATAAGGCGTCAAACATGATCAAAAAGATATGAACAGTGTTGATATTTTTTTCATTAGATTGACTATAAACTGACTTATTCGTAATAAAAGCATGAATTTACCTATTAATACGCCGCCGCCGGATACTTTTAAAGAAAAATTATAACTAACGACTATGCTAAAATGACGTTCAGTCAAGATGTTGAACGTTTCAATCAATAACTTGACGAGTTGTCCTTTAGGCATTCAATTGAATGTCGTCATTCAATGAACGCGCTAGCGATTCAATTGAATAGGAGATTCAACCAGATGACTGCGACAGTTATATCACCACCAGTCGGTTTCCAGTGCTCCGTTTGTTATTCAGCAGATTGCACCGCGGCCAGGTGAGGGTGGCTTGGAACGAAAAGACTGTAGGTTGCTTCCCTTACATCGCATCCCTAGGTAGGTATCTTCTATCTATCTATACTTATAATAAATCTGTAGAGAGGTCAATTCTGTACATAAAATATTTTTTCAAAATAACTATCAGGGGGTGATAAGTGATCGATACTGATACCAAAAATGCAATCAGTAAAATTTTTGTCTGTCTGTCTGTCTGTCTGTATGTTCGTTATAGAAAAAAAAACTACTGAACAGATTTTGACGAAACTTGGTACAATTATTCTTCATACTCCTGGGCAGGTTATAGGATACTTTTCATCACGCTACAATCAATAGGAGCGGAGCAGTGACGGGAAGTGTTGGGAAAACGCGAGAAATTTAAACCTGTATGTTTGAACGCGCATTACGCGAAAACTACTGCATAGAATTAAATGCGGTTTTCACCAATGTATTGCTAGAGGTCTAACTTAAAACTTAGGCACAAGGTATAGATGGGTATTATATGGAAGTCCGTTATTTTTGAAACCCGATATCCACGCGAGCGACGCCGCTGGCACAGCTAGTCATCCATAAATTCACAAGCTGTGTTGTATCGTGTAGAATAATGTATTTGAGTAGCATCTGCCTTTGATCGCTTCTATATCTTCTGCGTTACTTTTTCATAGTTCT
Organism: Conogethes punctiferalis; assembly: GCA_031163375.1. NCBI lineage: Eukaryota > Metazoa > Arthropoda > Insecta > Lepidoptera > Crambidae > Conogethes > Conogethes punctiferalis. Next base: position 10,424,295 of record CM062099.1, read on the forward strand.
TTGTCTACAGCCCGAGCCTGCCAATCCTCTGATTGACGAACCATTCTAGTTCCCAAAAACTCCTTTCACTTTACAAATCCTCTTCTTTTCTTGATCCTGATAAATCAAAGTCATTCCATCGTCGTGTTGATCCAAAGATATTCCTCAAACGAAAGTCATGTCAAAAGGTCAATAATTCAATCACAAAAGCAGGTAACGGTTATAAAAAGTTCCGAAACTACTGGGACTACATAGTAAGGTGAGAGGTGTGTATTTTAGCACGCAACGTAATGATTCAAAGGTGCAGCACCTTTAATATGACTTGGAACCGTGCTTGGAATGCTTGAATGCATTAGGAGCACATCTAATGTAAGGAAATTAAAGTTGAATCTACCAGGAGAGCATAATAAAGCGAACGGTTAGTGTTTCTTAACTTACTTTACTTAAAAGAGGCAGGGCATAGCAAATCATCGCTCGAATTGAGCTGCCCGTCCGGGGAAGGACCTCCATCCTATAGAATACCGCAGCCAAATGACCTCCGGGTCGTGTTTCTGCGATTGAGTAGGGATTCCGGAGCTCGTTAGGGTTGGGCCGGCATGCAACTAACATGTCACTAACTGATGGCGGTGGCAACTGACAGGTAGCTTACCAGTTACTTGCCCGTTGTCACAGCGACTTGGGCTTATCTTCCGCTTTCCATCAGGCGTAGGGAGGCCATTATATCGAGCTACTAAAAAAATACACTACTCGCAACAATTCCAATAAGATTTGCCAGTTTGACCAAATGTCAGAATTAAATTCCACCTTTGTTCCGGGCGGGAATGGAACTCATGAACCTTGATTCAGCAGGCAGGGTTTACTTCAAAGGAGCTACAGGACCAGCAATCTTAGTTCCAAGGGAAATGGGCGGTGTCGACTGCTTACCATCAGGCATCACATTTGCTCGTCTGTCACCATTTGCATAAAAAAAAGTTCCTTTGTTCTTTTTGTGTTCTGCAATCATCATCAGCCTATTACAGTCCACTGCTGGACATAGACCCCTCAAGTTGTTCGCCACTTAGAGCAAACATCTGGAGGATATACCCATAATCGCCCCTGGGCAGGCGGGTTGGCGATCGCACCGGTCTTTAGTATTTAGCTACGCCTTCAATTGTGATGGTTATACCAGGTTGCCAGCGCCTCGTTTGTTATACGGCAGGATGCACCACGGGCAGGTGAGGTTGGCTTGGAGCGAAAAGATGATAGGCCGCTCCCTTACATCCCTGTTCTGCAAACGTAAGTGTAAAAAAAAACCTTGCCGAATCTACCAGGAGCGCATGGCCGGCAAGCGGTCTCGCACACCCGACCGCACAGCACAACCGCATCAATTCGAAAACGCTTAGAAAACAAACTGGCGACTTCTCATTAACCCAGAAATCGCCCGACGACGCGGCTTTAACCAGTGAAAGACGATGAAAACTAGTGTATGAGATATATTAGCTGACATTGGCTGTTCGTTCACGCAGTATCGTCTCGGTGGCCGTGGAGCGTACACGTGTAACGCTGTCGTGCGGAAAAGAAAAAAGTTTTCGAAATTTCTTTTCGTTGTGCTTTTTGTGTGCGTGTGGTGTCTTGGGAATTTTTACGTGTAAGTCTATTTTTTTTTATTAATTAACTGAGGGAAGATGATTTACAGGTTGCGGATTTAATGTCGGATGAGAAAGTAAAAGTTTCGGAAGCTGAGGTGATTAAAACGTATATAAATCATGTTTGATTATGGACGAGTATAATAGTTGTACGGAATTTTTTATACTAGTAAAATAAAATTGATAGGTTAAGTCTACAGGAAACTTTGAAAGTTAAGTTCAACTTAAAGTAGATGCAAGCAACTATATTTTTTAGGCAATTTATTAGAAAAAAAAATAATGGGTTGTGAAAGAATTTGGAAAAAAAATTAAGTATGAATAATAAAACTATCTTTGTAGGTTCACCAAATATAATTCTTCTCTCTGCATGACTAGACATAGTCAAGACCAGTAGATAAAACTCCTAGCATTAAGTTCGCCTTTGTGCAATAAAGCTTAAAAAAATGCAATCGCAGATTTTTTTTAAAAACATGTACATACTTGTGCTATTGTTCTTAACTTGACTATGTTATTACCATTGCGTAAATGTGAAATGATTTTACATTTTAAATTTACGCAATGGTAATCCTAATTAAATCCTGTAAGGTGGGTGACAATAACTATTGAGTTATTACAATATTCAGCCTTGAAAATTAAAAAAAAAATTTTTTTCATATCTAGGTAAGTAAACTATGTTTTATACCTATGTTTAACATTTTATCACCAAACTAAAAACCTACATAAGATAAAAAGTATAAAACTTTAAAAGGGCATACCAAAAGTGAAAAAAGTCATCAAAATCGAATTACAATTTTATCAGAAAAGCCGGAATAGCTTCGTGAGGCGGACCAAAGCTGCTACAGCTCAGCCTCCGGATGCAAGGATTGACCTTTGGATGGACAAGGCACCCCCGCCGCCCCATTACATATTACCGGCTGAAGGTCTGCCTCCTGGTCAGGAGGAGCCTTGGCCTGTGTGGAGAACCCTTAACCGACTTCGATCCGGGGTTGGTCGATGTAGATCCAATTTGGTTAAGTGGGGGCTAAACGGGAATTTGCATGCTGGATGCGACTGTGGTGCACCACTGCAGACCATGGCACATTTGCGCACCTGCCAGCTGTGTCCCACTACGTGCACAATGGTCGACCTTTGTAAGGCGACCAATAACGGCCTCCAAGTCTCCAGGTTTTGGGCGGGTTCCGTTTGAGGTGAAGTACCATTGACTCGAGAAGAAGAAGAAGAAGCATGATAAATCCAACTGATAAAACTACCGTAAGCTAAAAACATTAATTAAATGCAAACAAAACAGAAAAACCGGCAAAATTTTGACACGCCAGAAAATAAACGAACAAATTGAATATTTAAGGCACCTTTAAGCTTAAACAAGTTTCTCCGATACGCATCTAGCCTCATTTTGCATACATATGCATAGTAATTGCATCTTATGATCTTACAGCCTCAATTTATAAATAAATAAATAATAAATAACCTGGGAATTAATAAATAAGTGGCAGTGGGCTGGCCACATCAGCCGCAGAGCCGATAACCGTTGGGGTAAAGGAGTTTTGGAGTGGGCGCTTCTCGGCAAACGTAGTGTAGGACGCCCTTAAGCCAGGTGGAGTGACGATTTGCGCAAGACGGCTGGCAAGTGCTGGATGCGTTCGCTCGCATGTTTATGACTGGCTCAATGGCCCATTTGGTAAAGGCCTCTGTCTTCGGAGCCAAGGGTCGTGGGTTCGATTCCCGCACAGTACAAACATTTGTTTTCACAAACAGATATGTTTATAAGTTAGTGTTGTAATAAAAAGTATCTAAGTAAGTTTATCAGTTGTCTAGTACCCATAGTACAAGCTTCGGCTTAGTTTGGGGCTAGGTGGCGCTGTGTGGCCCAGCGTGGCATGTCTTGGATTATTTTATTTATTTTATAAATAGCAAGCACCCAGAACAGTACAAGCAGACATGTTCATGCACACAAATGTTTGTCCTGTGCCGGAATCAAACTTGCTACCCCTGCGTCAGAGATAGCGTTCATTACCACTAAACTAAACTGGTAGTCTTATTCCCATTTTACATACATATTCATGGTAATTGCATCTCATGATTACACAGCTTCAATTTAAACCCACCTAAAGGCATAAAAATTAATAATTTCATGTTTAATATGAACATTGAACACCCATCTTGTTTTGTTTGTAAAAATAATTGACAGTAGACAGACTCTGAGTTGTAAGAATTTTTAAATTGCTTTTCAAAAGATGGAAAGGTAATGTAAAAAGGTATTTATTTAATACTAGCGGCGTCGCACGCGTGGATATCAGGCTTAAAACCAGCGCCGTGGCTTCTAAGGGGCCACTGCCTAATGCTGAGTGAGGCCCTTTTATTTTAGACATCGCAATATTAATATTTGTATGTTTATCTTTGTTTGTGTTTAAGTGTAATTTGTGTGTTCTGTATATCGCGTTGTGATGTCCAAAAATAATAAACATTTCTTATTCTTATTCTTAAAAAATAACGGACTTCCATAAAACGGCACCTAAATGTTAAGTTAGACTTTTAACAATACATTAGTAAAAACCGCATTTGATTCCATGCAGTAGTTTTCGCGTGATACGCGATCAAACATACAGATAAAAATTTCTCCCGTTTTCCCAACACTTCCCTTCACTGCTCTGCTCCTATTAATTGTAGCGCAAGAGTATGAAGAATAATTGTATCAAATTTCGTTAACATCCGTTCAGAAGTTTTTGTTTCTATAACAAACATACAGACAGACATAAATTTTACTGATTGTATTTTTGGCATCAGTATCGATCACTAATCAGTAATCACCCCCTGATAGTTATTTTGAAAAATATATTTCATGTACAGAATTGACCTCTCTACAGCTTTATTATAAGTACAGAAGAAGATAGAAATCGTGTACAAAAGGCGGACTAAATGCCGCATAGGCATTCTCTACCAGTCAACCATTGGGAAAAGCAGAAGCAGATGTAGGTAGCGTGCTGCAAAGTTGGATAGGATTAAACAGCTATTAAAATATCTTGGATTATTTATTTATTTCGATGTATTCAGGTACTAAACAATTATTTATTTCCACCATCACCACTAAAAAAGTGACACTTATTCAATCTCTGATTCTTCCCATAATTGACTATGCCGACGTGTGTTGTCTTGATCTTAATCAAATTTTCCTCAACAAGCTGGATCGTATCCAGAACAACTGCATACGGTTCATATTTGGCCTCCGTAAATATGATCATATCTCTTCCTACCGTCTACAACTACATTGGTTACCTATTTCCTTTCGTCGTGAAATTCACATTCTCTGTACTCTCTACTCGATTCTTCACAATCCAAACTTTCCTACCTATCTTAAATCTATGTTTCAATTACTCAGTTCGACACATACTCGGCAGCTTCGCTCTTCAAGCAACTCTATCCTAGCCATTCCTTTACACCACTCTAGCTTCGTCACTAAGTCCTTTTGCGTGCAAGCAGTCAGACTCTGGAATGGACTTCCTGAAGGCATCCGTAGTGCTCCAAGCAGGGCATCATTCAAGATAAGGCTTCAAAAACATTATCGACTCCAACATTCAGTGAAATAGTTTCTACAGTCGTCGTCCTATTTATTTTATATGTATGTGTGTATATTATAATATTTTGTAAGTATCTGAGGGCACGGTCGTGCCCTCGCCAAGACGAGCCAAGCGAAGCGCAAGGGCACTACCTATCTTTTCTCGAAAGGTTTCGCCGTTTTTTTGAACCCTCATAACTTTGGTTTGCATGATGCCAGATAGTTAAAATTTTAAAGATAGAATGCCATCAGCACCCTTATTAAACATACAAAGTTTGAATACCGTAGCTTTGATACTTTGGATTTTATTAATGTGTAAAAACCTCCGATTTCGTCACTGACTGACTGACTGACTGACTCACTGATCATCAAAATTATAGGGTACTTCCTGAAGTCCTAGAAAGCTAAAATTTGGTATGTAACTTGCTGTTGGTATACAACCAAACGAAAAATTACAAAAATCTAAACTTTTCCCCCCCAACCCCTCAAATTAGGGGATGGAAATTTGTATGAAAAATATTTTTTTAGGGTACTTCCTGAAGTCTTAGAAAGCTGAAATTTCGTTTGTATGTGGCTATTAATGTATTAACATGAGAAATACTATAACCACCTAAACTTTACCCCCCCAACCCCTAAAATTGGGGGATGGCAATTTGTATGAAACATAAAATTCTTAGGGTACGTCCTGAAGTCTTAGAAAGCTGAAATTGGGTATGTAAGCTGCTATTAGTATACAAACAAGAAAAAAATGATAAAAGTTTAAACTTTACCCCCCTTGACCCCCCAAATTAGGGGATGGCAATTTGTATGAAAATTAATTTTTAGGGTACTTCCTGAAGTCTTAGAAAGCTGAAATTTCGTATGTATGTGGCTATTAATATACAAACAAGAGAAAAACTATAAACACCTAAACTTTACCCCCCCAACCCTAACATTAGGGGATGGCAATTTGTATGAAGCAAAATATTCTTAAGGTGCTTCCTGAAGGTCTAGAAAGCTGAAATTACGTACGTAAGCTGCTATTAGCATACAAGCTAGACGGAAATTATAAAATTTTAAACTTTATCCCCCAACCCCAAAAATTAGGGGATGGCAATTTGTATGAAACTTTCACTAATTTTGATGCTAAAAGATTCCTTGATATCATACATAATCATATGATAAATAGTAACTGACTGCGTAAGATGTAAGAGCGAGCCATCCTCTTTTCGCAACAAGGCACCCTCACCTGCCCGTGGTGCATCCTGCTGAATAACGGATGAGGATCTAGAAACCGATTGGAGGCGGTATAACCATCACGATTGAAGGCGTAGCTAAATATCACATGCCGATGAGCGCGTCACCGAAGCGAGGAGTAACGTCCTGCGATCGCCAACCCACCTGCTCAGCGTCACAGATTAATAAATAGTTACTACCAGCGTGGCGATTACGGGTAAAGCCTCTAGTTGTTTGCCCAAAGTGGCGAACAACTGGAGAAGCCTATGTCCAGCAGTGAACTGCTATAGGCTGATGATGATGATGAACTGACTGCGCACTATATATATTTATATATGTTCAGGGAATTATTACTAAAAAAAATAGGTAAAATAAGTTAAAATACAATACTGCAATAAACAAGCAACCTACAAAAAGAAGTGAAATCCCCCAAAAACATTTTCATGTAAAATGTAGCCAAGACGAGGAGGGCGAGACTACATTGCGTGCACTGTCAAAAAGTTATCAAATGTCATGAAGAGCCAAGCTGATGACAACTCTACACGCCCCCAATTATTCTACAATCACAAATGTAACATCTTTGCAAAAATATGTGGCTTGGCCGTTGAGCTTTCGTAAGAACTATTGTGAAAATGAAAAAAATATACCCTCATTATATGCGAAACGGCCATCCACATATTTTTGCAAAGATGTTACATTTGTGATTGTAGAATAATTGGGGGCGTGTAGAGTTGTCATCAGCTTGGCTCTTCATGACATTTGATAACTTTTTGACAGTGCACGCAATGTAGTCTCGCCCTCCTCGTCTTGGCTACATTTTACATGAAAATGTTTTTGGGGGATATTATATATTTATTAGTTTATTCTATTCGTATTATAAGTAAGATTATGTTCTGTTCCTTCTTGTGTATATGTAGGTATAATATATATATATGTGTGTATGTATTTATTTGTATCTTATTTTTATCATATTTTATTATTGTGTTTGAGATATTGTGTTTTAAATTAACTTTGTCGCACACTACCATAAAATTAGTTTCTGCTTAGCCCAATGGTTTACTGGTAGAGAATGCCTATATGGCATTAAGTCCGCCTTTTGTACACTACTTTACTGTGCAATAAAGATTAAATAAATAAATAAATAAAACAGCAGCCATATAAAATGCCTTCACAATCCAACAGATAGAACATGGACGGAAGTAAATATCACTCTTCGCCGCATCCGTCCCTATCTCTCTAGGTACCGCAGAGCGGGACAGCACGACACGCTCCAATGAATAATGAATTGCGTACAATACCCTTCTTGTAATCTTGAATCGTCCAGACTTTAACGGTAATAGCGAATCTATGATATCTGCTTGCCGATTTAAATTGAAGAAATTGTTGTGAATATTTTTTCTACACAAGAAATGTAAAGAGGAAAGACTGGACCGATTTGAATAATTTTTTCACTGTCGAGAAGCTACGTTCTCTCGTTCTCTCCGGTGAACATAATTATATTTCAAAAAGTTAAGGATCCATGCTAAAACTCTACAGATAATACGTCTTTACATGCCTACTTCACATAATGTGCCTATTATTTTGCTTATTTGATGTAAACTATAGGCGGATCCCGTGTATGATTCTTTGGGACCTTGTTACCTATTTACATTTAAATTGTAGTAGAAACCACATTCATTTATATTTAACTAGCTGTGCCCGCGACTTCGTCCGCGTGGAATAGAGTTTCATCCTCTTGGGGGTACAGTTGATCAAAATCCTTTCTTAGCGGATGCCTACGTCAAAACAGTGGTTTGGGCTGTGCGTTGATAGATCACTATGTCAGTCAGTCACCTTTGAGTTTTATATATTTAGATTGAAGATTGCAATGGTATCTTTCGAGGTATCCGCGGAAGACCAGCGTCGCGGCGTCCCCGACACGCCTCGGCACATGCTGAGCGAGATGCCTTTTTAGTATCAGCGCAATTGCTTGTGTTCGGTCATTTTATTATGTAACAAAACGTGTGATGCTAAATAAATAACTATTATATTCTATTCTAAGTGGGCTAAATACACCGCTTAGATTTTTGTAGTGACGTAAAAGAATACAAATCATTAGCCTATTTCTTACTATGGTTGTCGTAAGAATGAGGGACTAAAAATATCAATCAGATTTCTATACGATGATGCAAAATAATATAATTCGCCGCGGCCTAGCTTCCCATGGGTGTAGTAAGAGTCGGCTAAGGAACTTCTTGAGCTTTCAGCTTCTCAGTTAGTAGAGTTTATCCGCCTGTCTAGCTACCGCAGTGAACCATTCTAATGCTATTTAAAAAATTAAGCATCTTAAATTATACAGGAAAAGGTCACTACTAATAAATACGTACAAAAAAAGTTTGACTGAGCATAAAAATGTAGGTTGCAATTCGAAATATCTACATCAGGTTAAGGTGTCGAATGATCATTTGAAAGGCGTCATATTACACTACGGTCGCACAGTCAAACTGATTACAGAGAAGAAACGTGAACTAAACTATGATACATTTTCACTGCTTATAGAGTCGTATCGAACGATCGTTTTATAAGAGTGTAGGAACAGAGGGATGTAAGGGAGCGGTCTATCATCATTTCGCTCCAAGCCAACCTCACCTGCCCGTGGTGCATCCTGCTGAATAACAAACGAGGCGCTGACAACCCGTCTGGTGGCGGTGTGACCATCACAATTGAAGACGTAGCTAAGTACCACAGACCGATGACGGGCAGCAGCGTCACCGAAGTTACTTAAAAATCGATTTGAAATTTTCACCTCCGTTTATAATACGTAGAAAATACGGGGTTGTGTAGAGTCCCTCCGAGCATCCTGACCCCCCCTCAGGCTGCCCTCGTAGCGGATCACAGTCGAGTTTACTGGGTATTCTTCGCTGAATAGGAGTGAGGTCCACATAAACAACTCTACATAATTAAGAGAGGTAAGGCATAGCGTATTTTTCGCTCGAAATGAGCCACCTCGAAGGACCTCCACCCTATTCGAATACCGCATCCAAAAGGCCTCCGGGTCATGTTTCGACCGGTGAGTAGTAGGGTTTCCGGAGCTCGTGGCGGCTTAGGGTTGGGCCGGCATGGCGGTGGCAACGGACAGGTAACTGACTAGTTACTTGCCCGTTGTCACAGCGACTTGGGCTTCTCTTACGCTTTCCATCAGGCTTAGGGAAGCCATTATGTCTAGCTGCTATAAAAAAAATAACCCAAGTGTTTGCAAGGCTGTGATGCGTAAAGGCATTCCCGGCGAAAAAAGGGAGTATTACACGGTACTCACTGGTATAGTGTTACACTGTACACAAACGTACAGTAACTTAACAAGATCGAATTAAATCGATCGAGTGTCAAGTAAGGTCAATTGAGAGTCAAGTCACAATGAAATGAGAGATTCTATCAACCGTTAGCAACGCCCAAAACAAATTAGCTGCAAACGACGACAAGATCTGAGCTAAATCTTGTTATTTATTTAGGTTTATGTTTCTTTATGTACCTATGTAACGGGATGAAGATCAAAAAAGTGATGGTGTCATTTTAGTTGAAAACAACTGCTGTGCTAGTAACGATATAAATCAATGAAATAATCCTTTAGCAACTAGAAGTAATTAGAATGTTAATAAATTACCTCAAAGGCCGGCAGCGACCCTAAACTTGATTTGAGTTGCGGGTGTCCATGGGCGGTGTCGACTGCTTACCATCAGGCATCACATTTGCTCGTCTGCCGCCTCTTGCATAAAAAAAAACCTCAATATGTGTATTTTGTAACAACAATAGATGAAGATATAAACAAAATTATTATAGAACTAGCTGTGCCAGCGGCGTCGCTCGCGTGGAAATCGGGTTTCAAAAGTTAAAGTTAGACCTGTAGCAATACATTCGAAAACGGCATTCAATTCCATGCAGTCGTTTTTGCGTGACGCGTGATCAAACATATAGATAAAAATTTGTCCCGTTTTCCCATCACTGCTCTGCTCCTATTAATTGTAGCGCAATGAAAAGTATACTATAACCTGCCCAGGAGTATGAAGAATAATTGTCCCAAGTTTCGTTAAAATCCGTTCAGTAGTTTTTGTTTCTATAACGAACATACAGACCGATAGACAGACAGACAGACAGATTTTTCTTGGCTCAATGCCGTGTTTCTTTGTATGGCCAGATGCGCTGGCGGAAAACACGCCCTCTTGTCGCCGGAGACGGTAAGAGTGATGTAAAAGGGTTCATACAGTGTACAAAACAAAAGTACATCGTTTATGTACATCATGGCAGGCAAGTTTTTTTTTTGCGAGAGGCGGCAGACGAGCAAGCGTGATGCCTGATGGTAAGCAGTCGACACCGGCCATGGACACCCGCAGCTCTAACCAAGTTTAGGGTCGCTGCCGGCCTTTTAACATGTTGACCGCCATGCCGGTCACCGGTGACCGGCAAACAATAGTTTTTCTATTGTGTCTAGTTTCTCGGCAGTCAAAGACTTAAATAATCGATGACTTTGGTTCTCTGTCGGACCACCACAATTCACATTTTATTTATTACCAAAGCAAATACCACTAAGCTAAATAGCTCAAGCTTTCGATAAGCAAAACCCTTCGCGTAATGAACACGAAAAAAGGAAAAAGATATGTTTTTATTAGCTCAAGAGATTTATAGGCGAAATAAGCTACATAGAAAATCGGTTCTATAAAGTCGGGGCGACCAGTAATTTTCTAAGCTTTATAACAGACATAAATTTTAGTAAACTCGCCTAGAGTTTATTTTGAAACGTTGCGTATTTTAAGGGCATTAATTTTGTACCCTTTGATAATAAATAAGAAATAGTGTTGGAAACTAGTTTATATTGAAAATTCTATTTAGTATCATACATCGCCGCCTAGCCCTAAATTAAGTCGAAACTTATATTATGGGTACTAGACAACTGATAAATTTACTTAGATACTTTTTTTGTCAGTAAATAAATACATATTATACATAATACCCAGACCAAATTCAAACAGACATGTTCACGAGAACACATAATGTATGTGCGGGAATCAAACCTAAAACCGTTGGTTCTGAAGGCAGAGGTCACTCATAAAAGAGCCATCGAGACAGTCAAAAATTTTGCAAGATCCTGGGCTTCTCGCATCCAGAACTTATCATTTTGCGCAAATCGTCGCTCCAAGTGGCCTAAGGACGACCAACGCTACGTTTAAAAGCGGTATCCACTCTAGAACTCGTCTATACATTTATACCAATGAGTCAGTTCTTTACGTATTCATCACCTATATTCAAGTCTTGCTAAGTATCAAACCTAGTAACAAAAGCATTTAAGTTAGCGCCGACGATTTCGCCAATCCGTGCTTGCAATTCTAAGTAGCCCAGCCTAACTTCTACAAATTCAAATCAATGCACCTCTTCAGATAGAAAGTACACACACAGCACTAGAAAAAGTAAAAACCATTCGCTACAGACAGCGACCTTAATCCTATCCTTTTCATTCAGACGCTGGCATTAATTGGTCATTCAACGCCATTTTGTATTATAAAAAAAGATTTTTAACCAATTACGAGGGATCTGGGACGGAGAAATTGTTGATCGGAACGCGTGGTTCTTTTCAAAAATTCAAATTAGGAATGTCTTTGATGATATTTTTTTTAAATAAGGTATTTTTGATGAATCACACAGCCAACATGATGATGTTAATTAGGTTATTTATAGTGCCTTTTTCCGCTCGGATTTATAAACTTTGAATAAACGTACATATTCAAAGTTAACATTATTTGTACTAAACAAATATCAAATTTGAATTAACGTGCGAGATCCTTCTCCAGACGAGCGTGGCTCAATTCGGGCGAAGATTTGTTATGCTCTACCTCTCTAGACCTCTCGTTTTTTTATTAGCAAACTAGCTGTGCCGGCGGCGTCGCACGCGTGTATATCGGGTTTCAAAAATAACGGACTTCCATAAAATTGTACATACAGTTTAAGTATCCTCTAGCAATACATTGGTGAAAACCGCATAAAATTCCATGCAGTAGTTTTCACGTGATGTGCGATCAAACATACAGATAAAAATATCTCCTGCTTTCCTAACACTGCCCATCACTGCTCTGCTCCTATTGATTGTAGCGTGATGAAAAGTATTTTATAACCTGCCCAGGAGTATGAAGAATAATCGTACCAAGTTTCGTTAAAATCCGTCCCGTAGTTTTATTTTCTATAACGAACAAACAGACAGACAGACTACTGTTTGCATTTTTGGCTTCAGTATCGATCACTAATCACCCCCTGATAGTTATTTTGAAAATATATTTCATGTACAGAATTGACCTCTCTACAGATTTAGAATAGAAACTCTTTATTGCACAAAAACACAGACATTACAGAAAAACACATTACAAACAAAAACAAAGTACAATTTAGGCGGTCTTATCGCTAGTAGCGATCTCTTCCAGACAACCTTCAGGTAGAGGAAACCAGATTCAACAGTTACGAGTCCAGATTACGAGTATAAAAATAGAAGATAGAAGAAGAAGATTGTATACCTAATACAACAATGTGTTCTTCTTGATTTAGAACAAGCGTTCTAAATCTATATCTTCAAAACAATCTCGTATCTTAGGCTACCTATCTGCAGTCTAGAATTCTAGGCTGACATTGAAACAAGTGCTTTGGCGGACTGTTAATCTTGCCTACTTATTGTGTTGTAGCAAAATGTTCTCCATTTATCATGCTATGATTTACTATCAAGATCGAGTCTAGATGGTAATACTGTCAATAAAAGTCATTCAAAAATAAACCGTATGCTATTGACTTAAGAATGTGCCTAATGAATTTTGTACTGACGACCTATTGCGTGCTAATTGTCCATAATTCTGTTAGTTTTGGTATTTCTGTAAAGCCCTAAGTGTTTAACAATAACAGTGGACTAGCTACTCCCCATAACATCACATTGACTTATTTGAGAAGCTGGAATTTAATAAGCTCTAATATTCGTTTTAAGCCTTACTCACCTGCCCGTGATGCATCCTGCAGAGTAACAAACGAAGCGCTGGCAAGCGACTGGTGGCGGTATAACCATCACAATTGTAGGCGTAGCTAAATACCACGGACCATTCGCCAACCTGTTTGCCCAGCGTGGCGATTATGGGTATATCCTCCGGATGTTTTTCCGAAGTTGCGAACATGTCCAGCAGTGGACTGCAATAGGTTGATGATGATGATGATGAAACGCTGTTACCCGTTTCCTGAGATTTCCTTACTACGATGCGTCTAGTCACGCGAGCAAGTACATCTATTATTCACATATTTAGATCTGAAACCAGGAAAACTGGCAATTGTTTGGCTAAAACAACATAAGGATCTAGATAGGCATCAGTTTTGAGAAGTGTCCATTGGTTTGGAGGCCCGCCAAAACATATTATTGTTGCAATGACGCGTTCTACATAAGTGATCCAGCTCTCTGACCCTCAATAACCCTCAGAGGTCCTAACAGTAATACGTATGAAGAATATAAATCAACACATCTCCTCCCGTGGGAGAGTTGACTAAGGAAATTCTTGATAATTACATATAGTGCAGTCATTGTAGCGAAAAATACGGTATTACCTCCGAATTCTTTTACTGTGATCCGATTCGCATAAAATTTTGGAATTAGGCTTACTCTTAAATTCAAAAATGAAAATGATCTGAACTCCGACTATTATAGTCTGTTTGTCTGTCCTATGTATGTGTTCCTATATAATTTATGAAATTTTCTCTTTTCTTACTCTATCTGCTTCTTAATTCAAGCGATTTCTTAGTAGAAGGGTATTGTTTTTTTTTTTAAGAAGAGCTTTCAGGATGACCTAACTCCACCTGATGGTAAGCGGCCGTGAGGTCCAGATGTTATCTCGACTGGCATCAATAACAAACCCATCACGCCTGTTGTCCTCACCCTGAAAGCCCACTGAGATGCCGTTTCACGCCCCTCCTAAAAAACCCAGGATTGTAAGACGAAGGAAACATATGAGCTGGAAGGGCATTCCATGACTTAATGGCACGGGGCAGGGACGAAGAACTTAAGCCTCTTGGTTAACCTTAACCTCTTTTAACCTTAAAAGAAGGCTGTATATTAAAATTAGGTCATTCACCAACAAAAACCACAATTTAATTCAATTGAGTGATCATATTTTCCCGCGTAAATAAATTTACCATTTGCAAACATTACAATATTAAACTCACAATAATGTTATGTTAATATAATCATAACACATGAGTTATTCGAACGTGTACCCAATCTCAATTAATGTTAAAACATTGTTTCACTAATTGATGCAAATTGGATATTTTGCTTTCGTAATCGGAAACGAAGTTGGAATATTGAATATGTATTAAATTATCCACTATTTTGTTAATAAATGACGTTTAATATGTGAATTGGAGATTTGTTTTTCGGTGTGGCGGAAAATAATATAAACCACCGCTTCGAAATCTTCCCATGGGCACCCACGGGAAGAAACCGGGACGGTATAAGACGACTCAGGTACTTATTGAGCTTTTCGTCATCATCATCAGCCTATTGCAGTCCACTGCTGGACATATGATAGGCCTCTCCAGGTGTTCACCACTTAGGGCAAACATTTCGAGGATATACCCATAATCGCCACGCTGGGCAGGCGGGTTGGCAATCGCAGAGCGTAGCTTCTCGCTCCGGTGAGTTTCCTACCAGTCATTGGTCTGTGGTATTTAGCTACGTTTTCAATTGTGAAGGTTCAACCGCCACTAATTGGTTGCCGGCGCCTCGTTTGTTATTCGGCAGGATGCACCACGGGCAGGCGAAGTTGGCTTGGAGCGAAAAGATGATAAGCCGCTCCCTTACACCCCAAAGAATCAAGTGCTCTTGTATAAATAATAATTTATATCTGTAAACATGTACCATAACCCGTTTGTGAATAAACCCGCGACAGTTTTATTAAGCGCCTACAAACAAACTCGGCCTACTTACATAACAGTAGTTAGACAATCTTAGCCCGTTAAATTGCTTTTGCGTGAGCCAAACAGATATGCGAGCGTAAAGCCGATATTCCACTGTCAGCATTAACTGAGTTAGCTAAACGTGTAGTCTACATATGTAAGGGATTATAACCCACAATTACCCATATATACTGCTTTATCATCAGCCTATTGCAGTCCACGCTGGACATAGGCCTCTCCAGTTGTTCGCCACCTAGGACAAACCTCTGGAGGACATACATATAATCGCCAAGCTGGGCAGGCGGGTTGGCGATCGCAGGGCGTAGCTTTTTACTCCGGTGACGCTGCTGCCCGTCATCGGCCTGTGTTTAGCTACGCCTTCAATTGTGATGGTTATACCGCCACCAGTCGGTGGTCAAAGCCTCGTTTCTTATTCGGCAGATTGATTCACGGCAGAGGGTAGCTTGGATCGAAAAGAAGATCGGTCGCTCCCTTACATCCCTGCAAACAGTACCTACAACTGAGAATTATGGAGTTTCTGACCAATTAAAATTGTGTTTTTTTTTATTTCGTTTTAAGAGAGCACTTGACCACAATCACACCTGATGTCAAGTGATGATGTGGTCTAGGATGGAGCATGCTTACTTAGATAAAGCCTATTCACTCTAGTCTTAAAAACCTCCAAGTTGTAGGAAAGATGTCAGCTGGCAGAGAATTGCATATTTTAGCCGTTCGCGGCAGGAAGGAATTTGAAAATCGTGTTATTCATAGTCTTGCGGATTTTTCTTTATAGTGTCTCGACACAATGGCTTCCCTACGCCTGATGGAAAGCGAAAGAGAAGCCCAACAACAACATGCCGCTGTGACAACTGGCAAGTAACTGGTCAGTTACCTGTCAGTTGCCACCGCCATGCCGGCCCACCCCTAAACCCCCACGAGCTCCGGAAACCCTACTCACCAGCAGAAACACGACCCAGAGGTCATTTGACTGCGGTATTCTATAGGGTGGAGGTCCTTCCCCGAACGGGCGGCTCAATTCGAGCGAAGATTCGCTATGCCCTACCTCTCTTAAATAGTAAACTTTCATCATCATCATCATCAGCCTATTGCAGTCCACTGCTGGATATAGGCCTCTCCAGTTGTTCGCCACCTAGGACAAACTTCTGGAGGATATACCCATAATCGCCACGCTGTGGGCAGGCGGGTTGGCGATCGCAGGGCGTAGCTTCTTGCTCCGGTGACGCTGCTGCCCGTCAACGGCCTGTGGTATTAAACTACGCCTTCTATCGTGATGGTCTTACCGCCACCAGTCGGTTTGCCAGAGCCTCGTTTGTTGTTCGGCAGGATGCACCATGGGCAGGTGAGGATGGCTTGGAGCGAAAAGGTGATAGGTCGCTCCCTTACATCCCTCTTAAATAGTAAACTTTAGTCTTGCAGAAACATACACACTCGCTATCTTTTTCTAGTTTACTAGCTTCTCGCGTCTCTAGCGGTAGAACGAGGGCCTAATACGACCGTCTAGTAGTCGTTATAAGCATTGCTTTGATTTATCTAGTTGTCGGGCACGCGATGACAAACACAACCGCTTAGGTCGCAGATCTGGTGATGGATAGACAATGTTATTACCGTTTAGAGTTGGATACCGATCTTTGGAGGGTTTGGAGGCTTTGAGTACAGTTAAACTTATGGTGCAATATGGTGTATTTTTTTTAGGGTTCCCTAGCCAAATGGCAAAAACGGGACCCTTATAGATTCGTCATGTCTGTCTGTCCGTCCGTATGTCACAGCCAGTTTATTCCAAAAATATAAGAGCTACATTTTTGAAACTAGGTGCGTAGATGTATTCTGTAAACCGCATTAAGATTTTACAATAAAATCAGAACAAAATCCTAAATTTTTGGGGATCCCCATACAGAGAAATGAAATTCAAAATTTTTTTTTCTTCATACCTATACGTGTGGGGTATCTAAAAGAAATTGGTTTGAATGAGATCTAGACAGTAGTTTTGTTTTTAAACGTTATAAATCAAATTGCTAAATTTTTTTCATTCAATCAACTCCAATATAATAAAAATTAAAGAAAAACGTTTATTTAGCTATATAGTGGTACGGAGCCCTACGTGAGCGAGTCCGATTCGCACTTGGCCGGGTTTTTTTTAAATTAGTGGCAACCGAACTCATTTTGAAACCCATTTTCTACGCCAATTTTTTTTTATAAGCTGGCATTTCGCTCTATCTTCGCTTTGGACCTCTAGCAATACATTGATGAAAACCGCGTTCATTTTCATGCAGTAGTTTTCGCGTGATGCTCGTTCAAACATACAGATAAAAATTTCTACCGTTTTCCCAACACTTTCCAAGGCAACAGTAGCGATCACTTATCTCCCCCTGATAGTTATTTTGAAAATATATTCAATGTACAGATTAAAATTTGACCTCTCTACAGATTTATTATAAGTATAGATTAGTAAAGAAGTGTAGATTGTAGCGACAAACATACTTTAAATGCACGTTACTACCTAATAAGGAAGTGTTCATTCAGATTCGCTCGGCTATAAACAGTTCTCTTAGGTTGTAGTTCCATATGTTAGCCGTGTTTTTGTCTGTCCGTACGTTCTATTATGTTAGTTCCATAAGTCAAGTTGCATTGCAGCGGTCAGCGGTGCTCAAACTTTCACGGGCTTTCACTTTGAAAATATGATTTACAACGTTTTGATACTTATGAAACTGCGCCTGTGTTTGCGCATAAACTTGACTAGTTTGCTTTGAAATTCACTGCTGTGGCCGAAACTTGGCTAAAGAGAGAGTATAACTAAAACAGGCCAAGTTGGGCCACACAGCGTCATCTAGTAGAATTAAGCCGAAACTTGTACCATGTGTACTAGACTACAGATACATTTATTTAGATACTATTTTTTTGTAAATAAATACAAATCATAGATAGCAAACAGCCAAACCAATAAATATAAGCAGACATTTTCGTGCATAGAGATGTTGGTACTATACGGGAATCGAACTCAAGACCACTGTGTCGTGTCATTACTACAACTGAAGCAAACTGGTTATTCAAATTCAAATCAACTGTTAAACTTTATTTCATTGTATCGGTAACAGTTTGAGAACCACTAGTTTAAGTCGTAAAACCGCTGTTACTACGGCAACAGTGTAAAAAAAAATATATGAATATTTAGTCTCGCGAAGCTTGCAGTTTCCTGTTTGGAGATAACTTTATGTTTGCATACCGTTAACTTTGTACGTTGTATTAAACTGTGCATTGTTTTTTGGTTCCGTTCGAAACATTGTAGATATCAGACAACGTAACATAGGTGCGTTGCGATTGCCGGGTCCCTTCCATGGGACCTGGACGCTGCCGTACTCGCCGCAGTCTACCTGTGACGAGCCGAGCAGCGGTCGCGGGGCCTCCAGCCAGCGCCCGCCGAAGGCGCACCGCCGTGGCCGTTGTAACCGGTGGGGATGTAAGGGAGCGACCCATCATCTTTTCGCTCCAAACCAACCTCACCTGCACGTGGTGCATCCTGGCGAATAACAAACGAGGCGCTGGCAACCGACTGGTGGCGGTATAACCATCACAATTGAAGGCGTAGCTAATTACCACCGACCGATGACGGGCAGCAGCGTGACCCGAGCGAGAAGCTACGCCTTGCGATCGCCAAACCGCCTGCCCAGCGTGGCGATTATGGGTATATCCTCCAGACGTTTGCCCTAAGTGGCGAACAACTGGAGAGGCCTATGTCCAGCAGTGGACTGCAATAGGCTAATGATGATGATTTAATTCAAATTAAAATAGAACATGTCTATGTTAAAACACTTCCTACAATATGTGTTTTGATTATCAGAACAACGTAAAACAAAGAACTTTCTATGTAGTTAACAAGAATATCAATGATCAAAATACAATAAAAAGACCGCTAACAAAATAGACGTTCCTAATCAAGAGAACAAATGAAAAGTAAGATAAAAAAGCAGACATCCATTTTGCAAAACGAAAAAACACGAATGAATTGATGAATCATTCAAAAGTATATCAAGGATAGATCAGCTTTGCATACGAATCTGAACGATTGAAAATACGCTCGCTGTGATTATTTGAAAATAGTTGATTGCCAGTCTATCCAGATATATTTCTGTGAATCATTCCCTCAGCACTTGGAGCTAAAGACTGCTTTTAACTCGACAAAATAAAAGATAAGACAAAAAGTTAATTGGTACACCACAGGCGCTTTTAGAGACAGCACAATGGTCTAAGCCTCGGTGTGAGACCAACAAACAGCTTTAGAATTAAACCTCTTAAGATGGAAAGTAATTCTTGAGCTAATTGCAAGGTTTGCTAGAATGCGATGCCGAGAATATAAAAGATCTTTGAAACGATGGGGATGTAAGGGAGTGACCTATCATCTTTTGTTCAAAGCCACCCTCACCTGCCCATAGTGCATCCTGCTGAATAACAGATGACCGACTG
Organism: Conogethes punctiferalis; assembly: GCA_031163375.1. Classification (NCBI taxonomy): domain Eukaryota; kingdom Metazoa; phylum Arthropoda; class Insecta; order Lepidoptera; family Crambidae; genus Conogethes; species Conogethes punctiferalis. The sequence goes on from CM062099.1 coordinate 10,444,089, forward strand.
GTGGCGGTATAACCATCACTATTGAAGGAAGCTGACGGCCGATGACGGGCAGCATCATCGCTCTGGAGCGAGAAGCTACGCCCTGCGATCGTCAACCCGCCTGCCCAGCGATTATGGGTAAAGCCTCCTTTTGTGTGCTCAAAGTGGGAAATAGCCGTAGAGGCAATGTCCAGCAGTGGACTGTGATAGGTTGATGATGATTAGATAAAGAAGAAATCAAACAGAAATGCACAAAAATCTCAATTTAATCTTTTGATTACTTACCAAACCTACCACTAGATTCATTATCTTATAATTGTTATTGCCTAGTTCGTGAATCATTTGCATATAATGACTAGAAAGGTATTGATCTTCATTGTTCAGTTTGAGGCAATTAACCTTTTTCGCATAATTGTTTTATTCAGATGGGAAAAAAATAAGGAAACGATAGAAAATAATAATGCTTTAATAGAAACTTTCGATGAAAGTCTGTATCAAACGAATTTCCAAAAAAAAACTACAGATTTATGAAATTTAAATATTCAGGCATTATTTTTAAGTCATCATCATGATCATGATGGTTATACAGCTACCAGTTGGTTGCTTTGTTATTCAGTAGGATGCATCATGGGCAGGTGAGGGTGGCTTGCAGCGAAAAGAGTAAGTCGCTCCTTTACATCCCAAGGCATTCCCCACCATAAAAAGCATTTGTCAACATTATCGTCATCGCTTTTATTGAGCTGCCCGTCCGGGGAAGGACCCACCCTATAGAATACCGCAGCCAAATGACCTTCGGGTCGTGTTCTTGCTGGTGAGTAGGGTTTCCGGAGCTCGTAGGGGATAGGGTTGGGCCGGCATGGCGATGGCTATTGACAGGCAACTGACCAGTTACTTGCCCGTTCTCACAGCGACTTGGGCTTCTCTTTTGCTTTCCATCAGGCATAGGGAAGCCATTATGTCGAGTTACTATAAAAAAAAACGATTTATGAAATTTTAATATTCAAGCATTGCTTTTAAGTTATTATCAGCCCATGATGGTTATACAGTTACCAGTTGGTTGCCTTGTTATTCATTAGGATGCACCACAGGCAGGTGAGGGTGGCTTGTAGCGAAAAGATGAACGTTCCCTCACATTCCATGGGTAAAGGCATCCTCATCGAAATAAAGCATTTTGTCATCATAAATTCAGTTCACAACAGTCATAAAGGTTGAAAGTGCATTGCAAACGATGGCCTTCCACAAACAATCGACCACAGTTGACACAGGGTCATTACACCCGACGTGCCAAACAGTGACCGGTGCTAACGGATTAATTAATTGACTTGACTTGAAGCGACTCTTTTTGCCTTAAATGACCATAAAAGTTACGTAACATTTTTTTTGCTTCTGAATCATGCCGCCAATTTGGCCATTTTTAAGTAAGTTCAATATTTTTAGATCTTGTAGGTTTAGTGTTCGCAAAATTTGAATCCCGGGTCAGGACAGGAAATTTTAAGGGGAGTTTGTTTAAAGAAATTACTCAGCAACAGCTTTGGAGTCAGGAAAGTCTTGATGCTATACGTTCGTGTATCGGATAGCAGGTTAGGCCAGCATTAAAGAGGATACAAATTGGTACATTATATTAAATTCTTATATTGTGAAAGACTGGCGTCTGTATATTCATTTATTAGAGATGCAGTTCACAGAAGATTTGGTACTGGACTATAGTTCTTGAATAACAAAATATTATTTATTATTATATTATTCTAAAGCCGTGGCCACACATTGGAGATATTTGCACCAACGTAACGTTTTGCGCCCAATGCACCAATGTGTGTATCGGTACTTTGACACAATGAAGACATTGAGCGCGTTAGTATTGGGCGTTGGACAGTGATTGGACGCAAAGTTGAATCCAATGTGTAGCCGCGGCATAAGGTTTAAGTTTATAATATTTGGACATACCTACCATATTGGTTTATAATATTTTATGATAATGAGGTACATAACATATGTTATGGTAAATACGAGACCGATCTTGTAGCTTTTAAGGCAATCTTAACACATAATGTACCATTATGGACACCAATCAATCTTCTTGAACAACCCATCGAAGTTTAAAGACCGCAAGTTGTAATTAGCGAAGATAACTTTTTATTTGGTCATCTTAATGCATTTTACAACGGGCAGTGAATCCAAATGCAGCCACACCGGTCTTACCATCAAATTAGGCCTTATTCATGAACTTGCCTCACAAAACTGGCAAATTTGGTCAGAAATCTCTTCGGTTGCTAATAATAACCAACATGAATTCCGCAGAAGCCATATAAAGACGGACAACTTTTGGTAGCGAATTGCAGAATGTACAAATAACAAGAGTAATTATGTAAGATTTACGGTCACTACCATAATATTATATACAATACATGTAATTAACGATGTTTTTCTCCAAACTTTCGGCGCTGGTGCAAAAAAGAAAAAAAAAGAAAAGGTATTTAGTTAATACGTCGTAATTCAACACAATTATTTCAAAACATTCAACGATAACATTAAAAATAGACAAACATAGATTTTAGTAGCAAGAAAACAATTAACAAGACATAACAAAGAGGAAAAACGTCTATGTCCGTAAACAGGATTGTAACTACGGTTGTGACACACCCAACATAAAAGGACCATACTCAGTATTCGTGCCATGGCCTACATAGTAAGCTACTACTGAGCTGGTTTTCAGAAAGTCCACGGAAGAACTCATTATTGAGTTTGCAAAATGTTGAAATAATTAGAGGAATCAAATACACGGTAAAAAGCCTGTGTGTATTTAATGCGATAAAAATAAATACAATAAGTAATCTAAAATAAAAGTAATTTGCCACTGAGAACCTGTTTAAATAAAACAAAAAAATAACCCGTATATCATAAAACACAGAATAAATAGGTACATAAAATAGTATAGTTAGTATTTGGAGGAGAGTAACAGATTACACAATTATACTTTATTCCTTCATCCTCAAGCACTTGGATATTTTGTCTATGTCCAATAGTAGAACTTCTTTAAAAGCAAAGTTTGAGAATCGTTCAAGAGTTACCCTCGTTACAACCAAGCAAATATTTGTATGCCAGCTACAACAGGCCATACGATTCCAGTTTTATTGGTGTCTTCTTGGAATTACAATGGGACATACACAAAAACAGATTAGAAAGTCACTGTCTTAAGTGTAAAACATTGCACGTAGAGGCAAACGGTTGTAAATATCATAAAGTTAGCAATAATGGCGCAAATAAGGAAGTGGAAACGTGTAATCTGCTGTTAAAGGTTGTTAATACAAGTGAAATAGACTTTGCAATATAGTTTATAGGGATAAAGTTCTATATTTTGTGAGGATCAGTACGGAAAGAGTAATGAAAAAGCTTCTTGTTTAAAAATGTATAAAAAATCTTCAAAATGTACGTTAAAACAACAGTGTGTCCCTTGATGTCACTTCTGAAATATTCTGGACTATTTATGCTATAACTAACCCAATCAATCAACAGCCTTGGTCCGTCCACTGCTGAACGTATGCCTCCTTTAATTCGCGCCACATTTCTCTATTCTATATAACTAACCCATTATAATAAAATTACGCATGTAAATAAATTATTGTACTGCCTGGTACATACATAAAATGAAAGTGATATATTGCTGAGAAGATTTCCGACCGTTAAAATAGAAGAAGCATATTATTTTAGGTAAAAATAATATAAATGTATTACTAAACCAATAAATGGATCAGTGAGTTTGAAATAGAATCAGCTCAAATAGAATAGAATATAATAGAATTATTTATTTGAAAAAAAAAACAAAAAAAAAACAAGTAAAAAAGAAATAGAAAACTAAAAAAACAAGCATTCATCAAAATTTGGATTGATAATCTCTCTGAACATAATAAAAACAAAATTATAGTCCATACACACACATTACTGATACACAAGAAATTTATAGCTTTCAGAACCAGATATTGATAGTAAAGTGCAGCCCCTACCAGATAGTGCAACGACCGCCTAAAGGTCGCACAGAGACATTGGATGCGTATGATTCGGCGAAGCTTACTTCTATATTTAGCACTAGATTTGCGGTTAACATGAGAACTTCCTAGACACACAAAATTTTATCAGAATAGTAACAAACATTTTATCAATATTACGCTGCACTCGTTTTCACGCATAAAATAATTTTACAAATATAAATAAATAAAATAAACATTATAATAAATGTCAAACCACATCACATACCTACATTGCTTCCAATATCAAAGTAAGTAGCATGATCTCTTGTGTAATGGTTATGGATATCAGAACAACGAAGAAACAAAACAAAATAAAGTGAGAGATGAAAGAAGTATATCCTTATTAATTTACAGACTTATAATAACACTTGTAATTCGTCAAGTGCAAGTACATCTTAAGTACAAAATAAGCTGTGTAATCTCAAAGATTATGTTAATATTAATCACACAAAGACATTAAATACTTCTACCGCGTCATTCACAGCTAACAAACCCAAGTCATTAAACTTGATTTTTTGCAGACACCCGATAATTATCTTTAGCACATCGCAATTATACATAAACTGTCACTAAGCTGTAGTGCCATAAGCGCAGTGCATACAACGTGGGTCAACGACCCCATAGTAATTGAATTCATGCAGAAACCTATCCAACCGCTGAATCAGTACCGTAAAGTGTACTTTCCACTGGCGTTCAAGTAAACCGTTTATTGTCGATTTTATATGAAAGAAACAAAGGTGGGCCCAGAACGCTGCCTTGGTGCACGCCGGCAAACCAATGAATACGAGATGAGAATCTCGAATGTAACCGCGAATTGTTTTCCCCATTGATCTAGAAACGGTTTAGCATTTAACATTTGAGCTTTAAACTAAGCGGATAAAGTGCAAAGTGCAACGGTGTTAGTGTCTTATGCATGCGGGCATTTCATCAAAATCAATTAAGTATGTGAATTAGAGTTGAATAGTTCAATAGAATGTATTATGATGATTTTTAAATTACACCTCGCATTTGAATGTGAACTTTCTTTTTTACCATTATAATGATGAAAAAATATTATATAAACAAAGATGGATCACCGAAATGTATGTGACCGCATAACTTTGGAACGACTGCACCAAACTCTAATGTATTCGTTATTGTTAGACCAAGGTTTGTTTATTATAATAATATTAAAGTAGATATAAATTACATAAAAAACATGGCGGTGCTAAATTCGAAGGGTCAGTGATAAATAAATACGCAGATTTATTTATTAGAAATAAACCGTAAGTTACTATAGTGCAAACTGATTTTATATCAACAAGTAACACTTCCTGCTAAGATTGTGTACCCGTTGTTCGGGCCTTTCTCAAAGACTTATTATGCTGAATTACCATTGAATTGTGACTTTAAATTATTACATTATTGTCGCCTGTATAGAGATCGGAGCCAATTTTGTATCGTCTTTTGTGCAGTTATCAAGAACTGCAATAAGCCTTTTGAGATCGCCAATTGTGCATTTATGTTTATTTCGCAGTTTCAATAGCTTGGGAAAATAATAAGAGGTTTCAATTGACGTATTTGAAAATTGTAATAATTGAAAGTTATATACTTTACCTAGGATAATAATACTCTTGTTGACTTGTAATTAAATAAAGCTTATACTTAAAAACCGTTTTAAATTGGATAACTTTTGTATATTATGAAAGATAAAAATGGTGATAATGGCGATGTTTAATATTTTTCTGGTATAATTGATTCGCGAAATGTTATAAATATAGAAATTTCAAATACGATATTTGTTATAATTATATCATCAAAATATTAAACAAAAATATTTCCGTGTAACGCTTCGAAATATTTTCAAAACCTTTAAAATACTACATAAATATACATGACTGTGATGTCACAATAATTGTTAGGTACGGCAATTTATGCGAATGTTGATTCGCATTTTGTGCAACAAAATGCGGAATCGAGAATGTAAGACGTAATAATATGTAATTTAAAAACAATTCACGTGAGCCAATCTATAATTTGTCATTTTTGCTTGTAATTGTAGAACGCTACTGCATTACTGCAAAATTGCATTCATTTTAAACGTATATTTGAAATTCACAATAACTATGCGCGATTTAAATCAATTATTTATAATAAACTTTGTCGTCAGTTACGTAAAAGAATAATTAGTTGTTCTTCCTTAAAACAATTTCATAATATTACCTAAGGTACTCTACATTATACGCTAAAATACTTAGAACTACGAAGTTGTACAATTTTTAGGCTTTTTTATCACTCCGAGCGAACTCTTCCAGATAACCTTTGAGTAGACAATAGCAAGGTAAAAAGGATGAGAAGGTGTTCAAACGATATGGTAAGGCAATATGGTGAGTCCTGACGGAATAGTTAGACTGTTAGCTAGAAGCTAAATTATACAGATATTTGGAAAGTACAGAGAGTGAACAAAATTAATATCCATTTGAAATTTCTCTCAGTAATGGTATTTCTTAGTCACGGAAAAGTTTATCGCACTAAATCAAATGATACATGATGGTAATGGAGCGTAGACTATTGGATTGGAGATAAATACTATAAAATTATGTGCCTATTGTTCGATAAATCTTGACAATAATTGCGACTTTTGTTATTGAAAAATAAAATGTATCTATTATAAAAAATGATTGCTTTTTACACGTCAAATCTACTTCTATTAATAATTGACTTGTCAGAGAGATTATGTAAAATATTAAAAGTGATTACAATACAATAATTTACTAGCAAGAGAAAGTATTATAATATAATATAGTAGGGAATAAGAGACTAGGATAATGGTGTGAAGCTTAGTTTTTGTAGCCTTGAATTAATTTGATTTATGTGCGATTTATCTGTATAAATCGCACATAAAGTTTAAATCTGTATTTAAAGCGATCCTTAACATAACTCCTAGATGAGAGAAATTCGGAATACAGAAATGTAGCACAAAAGACAAGACAAAAAAGGCAGTTTGTACTAGGACTCTAGAATGAATTAGCCGAAAAGGTTATTGGTCGCCCACAAAAACTGATTTGCAGCACTCAACATTAAAAAAAAACAATAACACGACCCGAGCACTAACAGTTGCATTACACGGCAATCAAATCCGTGTTAGAAATATGCTCTACGTACCATAAATTATTCAAAGATAATCCCCGGTGCAAGCATTCATGTCTAATCTCGACGTTTCTCATCTGGACCTCATTATGTCACCTGATAACATTCACAAGCCAGTTTGCTTCTTTCCTACACAATATACAGCCCATTATCCCCTGCACCAGTCAGCTTAGACATACTATGTCTATATTCGGATTACCCCCATTCCGGATACCACATTGTCAACTGCAACCTGTTTTTCTATATTGAAGATGCCGCTATAAAATATTTATAGCTCACATATAACCAATTTTAGTTTTGTTTTACAATTAACTTTATGAAAACTGTCAATTTTAGCACCGACGTCCCTATTCCAAAGAATTTATGATTGAATTTCCTTTGCCGGCTTAAGAACGGGAGCTCGTAATGTTTAAGCACTAAGGTATTTTACAGCTTAGCCTTTGTGGCTCCTATATGCGGATAATTACATTTATGATTCATAATTTCACGTGCACTTAAAATTTTTATTAGCTGTAGCAGAAAGATGGAGTAAATTGGATACCTACATCTGCGACGGGTTATAACGTTGCCGTATACGAATTGGTTCAAGCTCTTAATATAATACTTTATTTTTATAAAATAATGAGCAATCCTATTATTTCTAACATGCCATTATTACGTTGCAATCAAACCTTACTTATAGGGAACAAACCATTTTACTATCGCGGTTAAATACCAAAAACATAATGTGCACGTTCCCGATGTAGGTAATTTTGTTTTATCGTTGGTCGTTTAATTTTTGAACCGTAAGCGTTGTTAAGTTTAAAATTAATTTATTTTGTTCTTATTGTCCATATAACATTTCCCTTAAACTTGAAATGTGTGACAATACATTGGTAGATAGAGAGACGTTCTTTACTGCACAAAATGCAAATATTTACTGAAAAAGATATTACAGACATCTTTTGGTACAATTTAAGCGGTCTTATCACCGGTAAGCGATCTCATCCAGACAATCTGCAGCTTTACTTTTGGGAGATGACCTTTAATACACAAAATAGACATATCAAAGAATTGAAGACTGCTTGTTGTAAAATTCAGTGATCTGTTTAATATTATTCAGTGATGCAAAAATTTAAATTACCAAGTTCCTTCAAAGTTGGATGAAAGGGGTTGATTAATTAAAAATTACCAGACATTTAATCGAAAGAGATCCACAAACTTTTTCCATCCATCAAACAAGCACTCCATATTATTAACGAAACATTCAAACTATTTCCATTATTTAGCATTCAAGATCTATCTCTGAGAGGGCTTTATCTACGATATTGCCAATAAGTCTCGCGGGAATCCTGACAACAATACCACGTTTTATATCAGACTGGGAACCGTCCAATTTGCATTGAGCTGCGTCTCCTCGTTCGTTGGTTTCATCTTCAACGGTTTCTGAATCGTTTGTTGGCGGTTCTGGAGTTCTGTCTACGCTGGCTGGTCTATATAAATGGATGGCACATGCCACACTATATTGAAATACACCATGGAATTCTTGAGGATCAGAATGCCGTCGAGAGATATCAAGTCTATTATTGGGTTTGCTTCTTTTTTCCTTGATTACTGCGTGTTTTGATTTATATAGCTCGGTTCGTGATTGATGTTTCGTTCAATTGAATGTTATGGTGTTGGATTAAATGTTATAATGATGGATTGGTTGTGAAAACGTGTGTTAGTAATTGGTTTAGTAATACGAGAGGTAAGAGGGAATACGACTAGCTTTCTTGGCACAATGCATTTGATGATATACCTACATAAATTATGTTAGACATTTTTTCTCATACATATATTTTTTTTACTCTCTTCCTCTCGAGTCTAACCCTTACGACATTTTAATCACCCACTACGTAAAGGTCTATGGCCGGCGAAAAGTATAAAATAAAAATAAACTGTCAAGTGCGGGTCGCACACATTACGGGTTCCGTAACAAAGTTGTATGTAGAGTTTGTCTATGATGCAAATCTAGTTGTAACAAAGTCGTATAAGAATTTATTAGTCTGTTAGGACGACAAGTTTGATTCAGTGGCACTGAATTCTGCCTCTAAAACAAGGGTCGCGAGTTCGATCCCCGTACAGTACAAACATTTGTGTGCATGAACATCTGTTTGTATAAATGATGACAATTCGATACCAGAAATATGAATTAATGTAAGGGACGAAACACTTGTTTTTCAGGAGAGCCAAAAACGATTCTACTCGTATTTTTTTTTATAGTGGCTCGACATAATGGCTTCCCTACGCTTGATGGAAAGCGAAAGGAAAGCCCAAGTCACTGTGACAACGGGCAAGTAACTGGTCAGTTACCTGTCAGTTGCCACCGCCATGCCGGCCCAACCCTAACCCCCCACGAGCTCCGGAAACCCTACTCACCGGCCGAAACACGACCCAGAGGTCATTTGACTGCGGTGTTCTATAGGGTGGAGGTCCTTCCCCGGACGAAGATTCGCTATGCCCTACCTCTCTTAATCTCTACTAATCAACCATTGGGCTTACAAAGGTAGCACGCTACTGCTTTCTCTTTTGCAAACTTTTTCAATGTTTAACATTGGTCTTGCTTAAATAAGTTTCAGTTTTTAAGGTTCTGTTTTCCTATTACCGGCGTAACCCTAAAAAAGGGCTTTAATGACAGGCCGGGCAGAGCAACGGAAAAAGCCCAGACAATGAATGGTAGGACAATGATAGTTGAGCAGACCGTGAACGCTATTATGAGGCCGACTGTACCAACAACTGTTGTCGCTTATTTGTGAATGTAAATATTGTCTAGACTATGTAGATAGGTAGATATTATTTATTGCACACCATGGAATTTAAATAAATAACCTAAGACATGCCACGCTGGGCCACACATCACCGTCTAGGCTCAAATTGAGCAAAAGCTTGTACTATGGGTACTAGACAACTGATAAACTTACTAAGATACTTTTTTTGTAAATCTATACTTATAATAAATCTGTAGAGAGGCTCAGAATAACTATCAGGAGATAATTTAGTGATCGATACTGATGCGGAAACTGCAATGCAAAATTTTTGTCTGTTTGTATGTTCGTTAAAATTCGTTCAATCAACTGGTCAGTTACCTGTCAGTTGCCACTGGCCCACTGCCATGCCGGCCCAACTCTAACCCCCCACGAGCTCCGGAAACCCTACTCACCAGCAGAAACACGGCCCGGAGGTCATTTGGCTGCGGTATTCTATAGGGTGGAGGCCCTTCCCCGGACGGGCAGCTCAATTCGAGCGAAGATTCGCTATGCCCTACCTCTCTTAACTGTTTGCAGAAACGTTCTTTGTCCGTATGATGGACTTTTCCGAATGAACACTCTATTGCCTGCCATTTCGTATGCGTCAACATAACGCAAAAAAACAAGAATCAAAAACCAACCATCAGACGGCCATTTAACTTTCCTCTTCATTCTGTAATCGTCCGTGCACCGTGAAACCCAAATATTCCTCAATTATACTTACTAACATCTAACACACTGCATACTTTCACTCATCATTCGCGTCAATCAAACCATCGCAAGTCTTCTAAGTCTCCGAGACGATAATTAACATCGACACGTGGTTACGTTACGTTGGACTCATCAATCAAACGATTTGAAGCTTTAAATGGTTAGAGAATTTCGTGTAATTATAATCGGCAAATGTTCATGAAGAGTTCTATAGACAGATGAAAGTGTTGATTGTTCTTGGATTGACTTGAATATTTTTTTTATAGTAGCTCGACATAATGGCTTCCCTACGCCTGATGGAAAGCGAAAGAGAAGCCCAAGTCGCTGTGACAACGGGCAACCGACTGGTGGCGGTATAGCCACTATTGAAGGCGTAGCTCAATACCAGCGTCACCGGAGCGAAAGGCTACTGCGCGCTGCGATCGACAACCCGTCTGCCCAGTGTGGTGATTATGGATATATCCTCCAGATGTTTGCTCTCAACTAGAGATATTTCCAGCAGTGGACTGTGGATAAGCTGATGATGATGAACCAAGAAATAACATGCAAAATGAAACTACGATACTGCTCCAAAGACAAGCAGGTTTCTCACGATGCCTTAACAAATACACCAACAACCTAACTAAAAACGACCAAAACTTTAATTTGACAAAAACTGTACCTATCTAGAATCAAGCAAATTACTTACCAAACCACCTGCTATATTAGCCCTGCTTAAGTACATGCTATTACCTAGTTTCCATCGATCAATGTACTGTCCCCTAACTCCTAACCGTTAAGGAGTTCTGTGGCTTCATCATCAGCACCAGATGTTGACGTCCGGAAGCATATACCTAAGTAAGATTATGATTACGTAAGAAAAGCACTATAACGATCATATAACTTTCGGATTTTGCCCTCAATTTCCATCATCAGATCCTGACTTGGTGATAATGGGACCACCTCGGAAGTGTGCTCTGTCGAACAAAAAAAAATCCATCTATAATTGACGGATACATGTAAGATAAAAAAAATACTTATACATACAGACGAATTGAGAACCTCCTCCTCTTTGGAAGTCGGTTAAATATCAAGTTCAGAGATGTTAAAACACCATTTCAAAACTTCCAAGTCCAATTGATAAATCTCTCTAATACTGTTAATGTCGATGAGCCGAAAGAACCATTAATCATACCGGAGCAAGGCGTGAATGCGTATTCATACTGGGATCACACACAATGTGTGGCATGACCGCGCATTATGTGTTCTGACATAGTGACACATATAACTCAGCTGATGGCATTGACTGGCGATGATAGATACAGTCATCTGGAAGGAATCGACGAATTTCTTTTTTTTTTTTCTTTTTTTTTATAGCAGCACGGCGTTATGGCTACTCTACGGCTGATGGAAAGCGAGAGAGAAGCCCATGTCGCTGCGATAACGGGCAGGTAACCAAACCAGTTACCTGTCAGTTGCCACCGCCATGCCGGCCCATGAGGTGCTTCTTCACGCTCCGTTTAAAGGAGCCACAAAGGAGCTAATATACAAAGAAGGAACATTTTAACAACACGGCAAAGATAGGAATTGCTGAACTATTGTATTCATTAATTTTTTTTTCAAGCCTAAGTTAAGTTTAAAGACATTTATTCCCATAAAGACATACGTCACTTACAGTTCGTTGACATACTGGTAAACACAAGCTTTCATTATATTTCCACTATAATCAGCCTATTGCAGTCCACTGCTGGACATAAGCCTTACCAGTTCGCCACTTAGGGCAAACATCTGGAGGATATACTCATAATCGCCAAGCTGGGCAGGCGGGTTGGTGATCGCAGGGCGTAGCTTTTCGCTCCAGTAACGCTGCTGCCCGTCATCGGCCTGTGGTATTTAGCTGCGCCTTCAACTATGATAGTAAAACCGCCACCCATCGGTTGCCAGCGCCTCCTTTGTTATTCGGCAGGATGCACCACGGGCAGGCATTCCAATCAATCATTACCTTCTTGATCAGGCATATTAAGTATATATTGCATATCATGATATGAGTATGGCGAGCGATTGTCCAGATGTATCGATGTGCAGTATGGATAATGTAACCGTACGCACCCGTGGGCGTGCTGCCCAGCTAATAAATGAGAGTATAACCCCTGATCCTGTGGATGGAATGTTGGATACCCTGCGTGTTGCTCTGGTGCAGGAGATGAAGGAACTACAATGTCAGTTCGAGGGGAGACTATCGGCAGCAATCCATAAGGTGCTTACGGATCACTACGCTACCTTCCGAGTCGAAGTACTGAGCAAAGTAAGGTGTTTGTCGGAAAAAATCGACGAATTGGAAGGGAAACTGGACTCCATAAATAGCTCATTTAAAGTGTTGACTACTGACTTAGCCGCCATTAAAGCTGCCACTACCGCCCCTCACTGTGGGTCGCAGAGCGTTACGCATAACCCCGATCACATGGGTCGAGTTCAATCCCGAAATCAACATAATTTCAAATCGGCCAGCTCTAAACACGATGCGACTGGTATGTCAAGGGAAGTAATTAAGGTAGTCAAGCGAAAAAAAAAAGAAGAGGTGGATGACGCGCCCTTGGAGTGTCCTGTCGACCAGATCATACACACGCAGGCTATTCCTCCCCTATCAGAAGATGTGTCCTTTTTATCGTCTACTGCGCCGGGGACAGTAAGCATGGAACCCAATGATTGGGTAGAGGTGACACGCAGACACAGGAGTAAGCGTCAATCGCTACCTGCAGTGTTGCGTGGCACGGCCACACCGGGGACGACCAATTTGGAGGCTTCTGAAAAGTGGCATTACTTACATCTCTTCTATGTTAAGGAAGGCACGACTGAGGTGCAAATACAGGAACATCTAAAGAGTGTCACTGGATGCGATTCATGTACTGTGGAAACTCTTAAACCTCGCGGAAGGTATGCTTCTTTTAAGCTTGGTGTTCCTACTAAGTTGACCAGTACTATTCTTGCCCCTGAAAATTGGGCCAAAGACATATGCGTGAAGCCGTGGAAACAAAATTTTCGTCCCAAAACCGAAAAAAAGCAATAACAATATACTGCATCTAAATTGTTTCTATCAAAACGTACGGGGCCTGAGGTCTAAGACTAGTACATTCAGAAGCAGCGTCGAAGAGTCAGCAACGGATATGATTGCACTTACTGAAACCTTCTTGACTAGCTCGGTGTATGATGCTGAACTCTTTCCTCCCGGCTACGTCGTTTTAAGAAAAGATCGAGCGGGTGATGTGGGCTGGGGCGGAGTTTTATTGGCCGTGCGTGATTGTTATTCTGTGCGCTTGATTACTGATATTGATGGCTTGACGAATGATAAAGAATTAATATTTGCCATTATAACCGGTAAACATTTCAAAATACTCTGTTGTGTAGCCTACCTTCCTCCCAGTTACAAGGACTATCAATACTTGGATGTTTTGAATTGCATTGAAAATGCTATATGTAAATATGATTCGTTAAATGTATTGGTTCTAGGCGATTTCAATTTAAATTCATGCAACCCCAATATTAAAACTCAATTTAACTTGTTTCTTGATTTCTGTAAGTTTAATCAAAATAACTGTGTTAGTAATATCCATGGCAGTATGTTAGACCTAATATTAAGTAGATTTGAAACCGGAGCAGTGAGGGTGTCCGGTGAAGTCGATCCGATGGTGCCGATGGACACTTATCATCCGCCATTGAGTGTGACCATATCTGTCCCCGTGACGTACCGTTCCAATCCGCCTGAACCACCTTACGATAAAATACACTTTCACCCTTTTGTCGGGCCAGAATGGAATTTCCGTAAAGCAGACTATCATGAATTGTATGCGTCTTTGAGTAGAATGGATTGGTCTGATTTGTCTACGTGTAGGGATATTGATTCAGCAACCGATTTATTTTATTCTAAGTTGAACTTTTGCATTAGCAATCATGTACCTATTAAAAAACGTCCATCGGGTGGTACGCGGTATAATTACCCAGTATGGTATACTTCGGAAATTATACAAAATATAAAAAACAAGCATTTTCATTTAAAAAGATTTAAATGTCAAGCAAATATTTTCAACAAAGAACTGTACAAATACTATAGAGGACACGTCAAAAAGTTAATACGCAGTGCATATCGCGAGTACATTGACAATATCGAAAGGGGTATCAATGATGATCCATCAAGCTTTTGGAGGTATGTTAAAGAGAAGCGCAAGAATAGGAGACCTATGCATGACTTTTCTTACAAGGGTCAGTCGGTATCTGGCATTAGTGCCACTGATGCCTTTGCCGATTTTTTTAGTTCGATATTTCATAGCGGTATACCATGCCTTAGTCCAGATAAAGCCCAGCAAAATGCCGTTGAAACTATACCGAGTGCGAATCGTATTGAAATTCTGCATATCACAAAAGACGATATAAATCGTGCTATAAAGCGCCTCAAATCTAACTCTTCAGCAGGCCCTGACTCTATACCTCCATTCATTGTCAAGGACTGTGCTTCTGTGTTTATAGCGCCCCTACTGTATTTGTTTAACCTCAGTCTTGAGAGTGCTCGTTACCCGTCGCGGTGGAAGTTGTCGAGGGTTACACCGGTGCCAAAGGGTGATGCGGGCGCAGAGGTGATAAATTATAGACCTATAGCGGTGCTGTCAATATTTGCAAAGTTATTCGAATCAGTTATTGACAACCGCGTAGAATTACAAATTTCGGGACTATTAGACGATCATCAGCATGGATTCCGATCTTCTCGCTCTACGACCACCAGTCAAATTATATTTGTAGATTATGTTATGACAGCCATGGACACTGGGAATCAGGTCGACGCATTGTATTTTGATTTTCAAAAAGCATTTGATCTCGTCGACAATGACATTCTTCTGGAAAAGCTGGCTGTCATAGGCTTCACACCAAAACTTCTCAAGTTCTTCGCCTCCTACTTGGGTAATCGTTGCCAGTATGTTAAGCTTGAAAGGTACTGTTCGGACATATACTATACGAGATCCGGAGTAAGTCAGGGTAGCACCTTGGGTCCTACTCTATTTTCTATCATGATAAATGATCTTCCCAAAGTTATCACTTCTGCTGAATGCCTGCTATTCGCTGATGACCTAAAACTTTACATGGAGGTGGGAAGTGAGGCTGACAGGGTGGCGCTACAGAAGGACATTGAGGCTATTGCTGAATGGAGTGTCACCAACAAGCTTTACTTTAACAACTCTAAGTGTAAGACTATTACTTTCACTAGAAAGAAAACTCCCCATCGATATATTTATTGTCTTTTTGATCAGCCTTTGGGTCGAGTTGAAGAAATAAGAGACTTAGGTTTGATCCTTGACACAGAGTTAAACTTTAAACAACATATAAAAAACATTTGTAAAAGTGCGAATAAAATATTAGGCTTTATAATGAGGTCAACATCTCAATTTAGAAAAGTTAGACCAGCTAAGATTCTTTTCAACGCTTATGTTCGTAGTAAGCTTGAATTTGGTGGATTCATATGGGACCCATATGAAAAAAACTATACTGCCATGATTGAAAAGATCCAACGCAAGTTTTCTAGATATGTATATAAGAAAACGTTTGGATATTACCCCTATCTGTATCCATCCCGATTTGTCACTGGCATGGTGGGTTTTGATACCCTCGAACTCCGGCGGAAGCTTCTTTTACTAAAGCATTATTACCTAATTTTAAATAACAAAATTAACAACCCCTGCACACTGAAGCGTATTGGTTTCTTGGTTCCTCGTAAACACATGGGAGGGTCAAGTGGTAGCGTAGGCCCGCGCCGGCAGCAGCGGCTGTTCACCGTGACGCGCGCCGTGCGCACGCGCCGCGCCGCTAACGCACCGACGGCTCGGGCACTCTCACTGCTCAACGATTTGCTTTTATATCTGCCTGACTCCGATGTCCACTACCAAGGTCTGGGATTGTTTTTAAGAAACGCCAAGCTGTTTCTTGACTGGCGTCCGGGCTAATGTTATGTAATCACATGAACTGGCTGGGTTCTCAGTTGAGAAGCAGGTTAAATTAAATAATAATTTGTGACTTGTGTGTATACTTTATATGTTTTTTATTTGTTTGTCTGTCACATGTGTTCACTGTCTAACTTGTGTATGTTTTGGTGCTATGTACTGTGAAATACCAAGTGTTAAATAAATAAATAAATAAATAAATAAATATTGCCTGAGGGCACTTATATTCACCCTCTTTCATAATTATCCACATACAAACATATGTTGCGGATTATCCTGTCCCCAAATTTCATATCTCAAAAGTCTACTTACCACATTATCAACGTATTACTTTAATCATAATCATAATATTTGTTGCATTATGTGGTTACAAAAGGATGTTACAAATGGATAAGAGGTACCTCACATAAACCCTGCAAGGGCACAGCAAAATCTTAAATCTAATTAAATACCTTCTACCTTAATACCTTCACTTGCTCCAATAATAGCGTTCAGTTATAAATAACTCAACAACTGCTGTTTCTCCGCGCCTGATATGGGCCAGCATCTGTGTAGCCGTCACTGTCCACTTTGACGTAATTGCGATATAATGGGCGCCATCTTGCAAGCAGGGCTGTCAAAGTGACAGCTTCGGAAGAGTATTTTTTAATGTTGATGAAGTGTGAAATTCCAGTGGCGTTCGATTTGATTCGGTTCTGATTTTTTTTATATACATAGTTTCACCATGGTGGTGTTGCCCTACGCCTGATGGAAAGCGAAAGAGAAGCCCAAGTCGTTAACAACGGGAAAGTAACTTGTCAGTTACTGTCAGATACCACCGCCATGCCGGCCCAACAATAACCCCCCAAGAGCTCCGGAAACCCTACTCACCGGCAGAACACGACCCAGAGGTCATTTGACTGCGGTAATCTATAGGGTGGAGGTCCTTCCCCGGACGGGCGGCTCAATTCGAGCAAAGATTCGCTATGCCCTACCTCTCTTTCGTCCTTATTATATTAATAGTGTGATTTTTACGACACTTATATCATTAAATAGGCAACCCTAAAACGATTGATAGTTGCCGCGATCGACAAAACAAACAAAGATGGCGGGGACAAACGACGAACGCCGCAAATTGATGGACAATAATTACCATTAACTTAACGGTTTGCGATCATCTTACCGAAATTATACGCTAAGCCCAGCTAGCATCTACCGTTTCAAGTTTGCTGGACTTTCAGTTTTGGAGAGCTACAGAGCTTTTTTTGTTACCACTAAGGGCCAAATAAGCCTACTGTCTACCTGATGTTCAGTGGTTGCCACAGCCTATCGACATTATCCTACAACACCAGGGGTATCACACGTGCGTTGCTGTCCCTTTAAAGACCTATTCACAGCCTTTTCGAAGGACCTTATAGCTACTATACGCAGTCTCGGGGGAGAAAATAAGTAGCATCAGACGAGATAGGGTCAAGCGCTATCTATTTACTTTAAAAAAAAAACCGTAATGATGAAACCGATGCATGAAAAACAAATAGCTATTTTATTATTTTGTTTCATTTCGATTTCTTTGCAAACCCATTCAAAGATTTTTGTACCAAAATATAAATACGACGAATTTACACTTTTTTTTTATAAAAAAAAGTCGCCCTCCCCCTGACGGCCCTCTAAGATGACGTATCACGCCCCGCCTAAAAAAACGTTAATATTTTTTGTAACGAATTAACTTGATGGAAAATGTACAATAACTTACTTTGAGGAACGAGACACAAAATCTGGTTTAATCCACCCGTCTCTATCTAAAGACTAAATCAGTTTGTCCGTTTTTTACACCATACAAATGATGGGTAATTTGATAACAATGGTTATTTATTGCTTAAGCGCTTTGGTAGTAACGGGTCTTATTAAAATATTAGCTGGTAATATTATCTCGATGACCTTATTGAGTGGGTCACCCATGTCTTTATGGTATATTGTGGCAGGGGTTTCTCGAAAGCGCGGGAGAACTGAAACTTTAAGGTTCGACTCCCGGACTAGTCATCATCATCCTAGCCTTTTTCCCGATTGTCTCAGGGTCGGCTTGCCAAACTGAGAGATTTGGCGAGGGCTAAGCTTTTACACAGAGCGACTGCCATCAGACCTCCGCAACACTTAGGGTAAGCTATACCCATTCCCAGTTTAGGCGTCAGAGTTATCATCTTCTCTGATATGATGTAACGACTGCTATCTGAGTTGGTAAAGATAGGACCCGGGACCAACAGCTTAACGTGCCTTCCGAAGCACGGAGGAAATCGGTGTCAAATTTTGGTCACCCATCATCGGATTGACCGCGCCAATGGTTGCACAACGTTGCGATCATTGTTAAGCGAACAAGACCGCGGCGCCACCGAGCTCCTCTCTCCCGGACTAGTAATAATACCGAAACATACGGCCACATCCCTGCCTGCCCTTTCCAGCTGCAGATGATAAGCGGCCGGCAATCCTGGTCCGGGGGGGCAAATACCCATACCCCCAGGAGAGCGATAGAGTGCTCCCCGGGCGGACCTCGTGCAACGGTGTGGCTGCACCCACCACACCGTTACGCCCCTATGAATGGATCGCGCCCCCGCACTCACGACTCGGGGCACGAAGAAGAGGCTCAGAGGGCATACGATGCGTTGTATGCCCTCCGGCGAAAACCAAACGCACCCTCGATCCCTTTTTTATAGTATTTGACATAATGACTTCCCTACGCCTGATGTAAAGCGAAAGAGAAGCCCAAGTGGATGTGGCAACGGGCAAGTAACTGGTCAGAGTTACCTGTCAGTTGCCACCGCCATGCCGGCCCAACCTTAACCCCCACGAAGTCCGCAAACCCAACTCACCGGCCGAAACACGACCCGGAGGGCATTTGGCTGCGGTATTCTATAGAGTGGAAGTCCTTCTCCGAACGGGCAGCTCAATTCGAGCGAATATTTGGTATACCCTACCTCTCTTAAACCCTTAACTCCGAAAATGTGTTACGAGCCTCCTCCTTTTGACTTCTTTATTATACTAGAGAAATGTTATAGCGCAATATATCATTAAAAGTTTAACCAGCTATCTAGCACTCTATAAAGACTTCAAAAAAAAACCTTATTCAATCATCGGTACCCGTGTTAAGAAGAATCGATTTCATTTCGTGCTCACCTCACTTATCAACGCTTATCGAGAATCGTCCCACATTCGTACGTATCTAATTATCAACCCGGCTGCTCTATTCACAAGTTAATTAATCATATATTAGCGTCTTTACTTACCAGATATCTGACACACTTATTTTTTTCACCCGCCCACCGGCGAGCAAAAAAAAACGAATTCAATAGACAATTTCTGGCGCTTAAAGCAAAAACTTGTACCGTTAACAGTTTAAACAAGTCTTATTTAATATATTACGAAGGAAATCTGACAAATTGTTGGACAATGTACGCGGTTTTTGCTTTGAGGCAAAAAGTAGGCTCGAATTGACGCGTATTTTGGGTCAAAAGCTCGGATTAACCCTTCGATGCGAATCGGTATTTCGGACCTAAGTAGGTATTATATTTTATAGGTTAACAGTGGAGGGCGTACGTTTAATTTAATCGGTTAGATAAAATAAAGTGTTTTTTTTATTTAATGGGCAATGGCCTTTGACCTTGACCTCTTTCTGCCAGTGAAAATCGACAAAGACGACACTTTCATTCAATCAATTTATATCAATTTCATTCGCATACAGTTCGGGTGGTTTCATCGTCATCATCATTAGCCTATTGCAGTCCACTGCTGGACATATGCCTCTCCAGTTGTTCGCCTTTTAGGGCCAACTTCTGGGCAGGCTGGTTGGCGATCGCAGGGCGTAGCTTTTAGCTCCGGCGACGCTGCTGCCCGTTGTCGGTCTGTGGTATTTAGCTACGCCTTCAATTGTGATGGTTATACCGTCACCAGGCGGTTGCCAGCGCCTCGTTCGTTATTCGGCAGGATGCACCACGGGCAGGTGAGGTTGGCTTGAAGCGAAAAGATGATGGGCCGCTCCCTTACATCCCCTGTTCGGGTGGTTTCCTGACTTATAATAGTGCTATTCCATCATATAACGTGGATATCGTACAAGACGAATAAGGTAATATCAGGAAACGGACAGAAGTCTACCTGGAAACAAATATAACCTACTGTGGTCACCAACCACCGTACCAACCGACTAAGGCAAATCCCCAAAAATGACCTTGGCGGGAGGCCTATATCCAGCAGTGGACGAAGGCTGATGATGATGGAACAAAACTATCAGTACTTTATACCCAGTATTGATCATACTCCAATATTGGTCTGTACACTGTCTGTCGGCAACGGCTCTTGTCATATTTCGGTCATATAATGAGAAAAGAGGAAATGAGTGTTGAAAAGCTGGTTATTATTGGTGGCGTGGAAGGAAAGAGAGCCCGCGGCCGCTCACCAACCAGATGGTCCGACCAAGTGAAGGCAGCCACTGCTCTGGACAAATTTCATCAGACGGTGAGGGCAACTTCGGACAGAGACAAGTGGAGACAGTTGATTAGGGCTGTGAAATCAACATGTGATCACGATCCTCAGTCATGAGGGAACGACTGAAGAAGAGATTGGTCATACTATCGAGGTATATTATGACCAATACCGGGAGGTAGAGGTATCTGACACAGCGGTGACGGGTTAATGACAGTATGATTGTCCTCTTTACCAGTCATGAGTACTCGCGTGAGAAGTGAAGTGAGTGAATTGTACTCGATACGTTATTTATTTTACATTATCAGCTGTCCTTTCTAATTGGCTGGAAAATGTGTCACTTCTTAGGTATTTCCTGTGTTTTTTTATATTAACTACGACTGCGGTTTCATATATTGGTGCATATCTATATGGAAAAATATGTTTCTGATACCAAGAATTTACTCTCTATTCGCAACTTTTAAAAGGTTACTGCGATACAAGCACTAAGCTTAGTACAGAGCCGTTAGATATAAGTTCGTCACAACTTGTTAAATGGAAATAAAACTTTATTATTAACTAGCTGCTGCCCGCGGCTTTGCCTGCGTGAACATCGGTTTGTCATAGGGCAAACATCTGGAGGATATGCCCATAATCGCCACGTTGGGCAGGCGGGTTGGCGATCGCAGGACGTAGCTTCTCGCTCCGATGACGCTGCTGCCCGTCATCGGTCTGTGGTATTAAGCTACGTCTTTAATTATGATGGTTATACATACCGCCATCAGTCGGTTGCCAGCGCCTCATTTGTTATTCGGCAGGATGCACCACGGGCAGGTGAGGTTGGCTTGGAGCGATAAGATGATAGGCCGCTCCCTTACATCCCCGAACAAGTATAACTTATAACAAATACTAATATAATAAAAACTAATATAATAAAAACAGTATTGAAACAATTGGTGTATAAGAGAGCGCAAGCTACCCTCACCTGCCTGAGGTGCATCCTGCCGAATAACAAACGAGGCTCTGGCATCCGACTGGCGGCGGTATAATCATCACGACTGAAGGTGCAGCTAAATACCGCAGGCCGATGACGGGCAGCAGTGTCATCTTAGCGAAGAGTTACGCCCTGCGATCGCCAACCCGCCTCATCATCATCATCAGCCCATATCAGTCTACTGCTGGACATAGGCCTCTCCTAATGCTCGCCACTTCGATCGGTCCCGGGCCTCTCGCATCCAGCACTTGCCAGCCGTCCTGCGCAAATCGTCACTCCACCTGGCCTGAAGGCGTCCTACACTACGTTTGCCGAGACGCGGTCTCCACTCTAGAACTCGTTTACCCCAACGGTTATCGGTTCTGCGGCTGATGTGGCCAGCCCACTGCCACTTCAGCTTACTGATCCGGTGAGCTATGTCGGTACCTCTGGTTCTCTGCCGGATCACCTCATTTCGGATCCGATCTCGCAGAGAGACGCCGAGCATAGCCCTTTCCATAGCTCGCTGAGCGACCTTCACCTTGTGGACTAGCCGTACCGTGAGTGTCCACGTTTCAGCTCCGTATGTCATAACCGGTAGGACGCACTGATCGAAGACTTTCGTCAACCCGCCCGCTTAGGGCGATTATGGGTAAAGCCACTAGATGACCAAAATCGGAAACAGCTGGAGAAGCTTTTGATGATTGATGAATCACGAACTTAATTATAGTCGTGCATTCAAGAGTATTCAATTCTCAACATATATAATTATCCAAAACTATGCCAAATTAAACAAAAGCAACCAGTCTGAACAATAATCTCTTAATGTAGCGCATCCAAGGTGTTCTTTTTTCCACTTTCGTTGCCCTAGAAACCTACGATTTACGTAGAAAGCTGGATATTTGCTAGATTTACTAAAGTGACCGTGTATAATGATACAATCTACATAGCTCGTGATCTTTTATTTGACTACAAATTGTTTAGCAGGGCGTAGCTTCTTGTTCCGGTGACGCTGCTGCCCGTCATCGGCCTGTGGTATTTAGCCACGCCTTTTATCGTGATGGTTACACCGCCACCAGTCGGTTGCCAGCGCCTCGTTTGTTATTCGGCAGGATGCACCACGGGCAGGTGAGGTTGGCTTGAAGCGAAAAAAATAATGTATCAAAGTATTTTGTATCCACCAAAGCTTGATGGTTAGAAATACTTTGAAAGGAAAGCTTGAAGCGGCAATTCTGCAAACAATGCTTCATAGCTTACGGCTTACTGCACCCATCGATGAAAGTCCACGCACAATTGTATGTAGGACGGTGAAATTGCAGTTTGCAAAGCGCTTTACTATATGCATTGTGTTCCAAAGTTGTCCGATACAGCGGTGCTTATTCTACCACATTGGTATGGTTCCTGCCGAACAACAAACGAGGCTCTGGCAAACCGACTGGTGGCGGTAAAACCATCACGATAGAAGGCGTAGCTAAATACCACAGGCCGATGACGGGCAGAAGCGTCACCGGAGCAAACGGCTACGCCCTGCGATCGCCAACCCGCCTGCCCAGCGTGGCGATTATGGGTATATCCTCCAGAAGTTTGCCCTAGGTGGCGAACAACTGGAGGAGAGGTCCAGCAGTGGACTGCAATAGGCTGATGATGATGATGATATGGTTTCGG
The DNA here is from genome assembly GCA_031163375.1 of Conogethes punctiferalis. Classification (NCBI taxonomy): domain Eukaryota; kingdom Metazoa; phylum Arthropoda; class Insecta; order Lepidoptera; family Crambidae; genus Conogethes; species Conogethes punctiferalis. The sequence goes on from CM062099.1 coordinate 10,467,730, forward strand.
TATTTAGAATCCCTATTCTATCCCTAACGTTTACGTAACTAACAAAATAAGTTACTAAATTCTGAAAAAATCGTATTTTTTTTATAAGAAGAGCTTTCAGGATGCCCTCACTCCACCTGATCGTGTAAGCGGTGGTGAGGTCCAAAAGTTAGGTCAACAGGCACAATAGAACAAAGCCATTGCGCTTGTCGCTCTCACCCTGAAGGCCCACTGAAATGCCGTTTCACGCCTCGCCTAAAGAATCCAAGATTGTAAGAGGAAGGAAACACATGAGCTGGAAGGTCATTCCATGACTTAATGGCACGGGGCAAGAACGAGGAACTAAACCTCTTGGTGCGCGCCACCATCGTCTGGATGGTATGCGGATGACAAAGCTGTCCAGCACGTGTTGTTCGGGAGTGGAAAGGAGAGGATGGAACGAGTTGGAATAACTCTTCGGAGCATTCCCCATTGTAAAGACGATAGAGAACACTAAGACTGGCAATGTCTCTACTTATAATGGCATCGAGTTGCCGCCATGAACCAGTCCGTTGTCCGAATCAAACTCTACACTGTCTGACACATTCAGTGATTCCGAACACACTGATTCGTTATCGTGTACCGCAAATCTAAACGGTTCAAGCCGCAGTGGCACAGTAGAAATGGTGGCAGAGAGGAAATGCCCATAAAATTATAACAATAACGATAAAAGTCTTTATCTACGAGTAAAATTCTAATATCTCTGTAGGTCTATTCTGTCCATCCTACTATCCTACTTCCTACTAATATTATAAACGCGAATGTTTGTTTGGATAGATGGATGTTTGTTCCACTTTCACGCAAAAACTACTAAACGGATTTTAATGAAACTTTACAGGAATATAGTTTGTATATCAGATTAACACATAGGCTATGTTTTATACGAATATTCACGCGGGCAGCAGCTAGTTAAGTATATTTTCAAAATAACCAGAAGGGAACTGCTGGCAGTTGCTGGGTGTAGGAAGCCCGGGACAGAGAAATGTGGCGTGAATTAAAGGAGGCCTACGTTCAGCAGCGGATAAGCTGTGCCCATGGCATTGCAAAGTCTATGAGCAGCTGTAACCGCTTAACATCAGATGGGTAGCTTACTCGTCTGCCACCCACAGGAATAAAAAAATAAATAATCCAAGACATGCCACGCTGGGCCACACAGCGCCACCTAGCCCCAAACTAACCCGAAGCTTGTACTATGGGTACTAGACAACTGATAAACTTACTTAGATCCATTTTTTTTGTAAATAAATACATATTATACATAGAAAACACCCAGACCAATACAAACAGACATGTTCATGAACACAAATGTTTGTACTGTGCGGGAATCGAACCCACGACCCTTGACTCAGAGGGCAGAGGTCACTACCAAATGAGCCATCGAGCCAGTCAATTAAAATAAGAAAAGATATAAGAGAGTCTCACTGCTATTATCATTTACTGTGGCAATATAGCAAACCGCAGTTTGCCGTAGAGGCTACGTTTAGTGACGGTAACTGTTACCTCAGACAGTGTTTGGGTGTCAACGACTGATTCTATTATATTAGGGTTGTCCATTGATTATTATGTCTCATCATCATCATGTAGGGGATATAAGGGGAGGACCTTTCGCTCCAAGCCATCCTCACCTGCCCTTGGTGCATCCTGCCGAACAACAAACGAAGCTCTGGCAAACGTACTTGTGGCGATAAAACCATCACGATTAAAAGGCGTAGCTGAATACCACAGGCCGATGATGGGCAGCAGCGCCACCGGAGCAAGAAGCTACGCGATCATTATCATCAGCCTACTGCAGTCCACTTCATAGGCCTCTCCAGTTGTTCGCCACTTAGGGCAAACATCTGGACGATGTATCCACAATCGCCACGCTGGGCAGGCGGGTCAGCGATCGCAGGGCGTAGCTTCTCGCTCCAGTGACGCTGCTACCCGTCATCGGTCTGTAGTATTTAGCTACGCCTTCAATTGTGATCGTTATACCGCCACCAGTCGGTTGCCAGAGCCTTGTTTGTTGTTCGACAGAGATTTTTTCTCATTGTTTCACCCAAATTTTTGATATGCTAAGAGATAAAATAATATGTTAATATGGCAACACTGGCGCTTACAGCGCCTCTACCAGTGGTCAATGAAATAATTCCACGATATGATATGATCGATTGAGATTGATCGTTTCATGAAATAGCAGTCTAGCTGGCCCTATCGTCGAACGATTTCTTATTATTGATCTGGCCTGGGCACATTATGATATGGCCAATAGACAGTGAACATTAATTCATGAAATGGGAAAATTCTACGATGTGGCCACGACATATACATATATTGTGACAACCCTAATCGAGTATAGTGAGTGTGCCACTCGGTCACGGTCTGCTCCGAGACTGGGTGTTGCGATTCGTCACGCCAACGTGACTCTGTATGTTTGTTCGTCATCAATGTACAACTGTTTATATAGTGGTAAAATTGTATGTGGATTATATGAGAGAAAAGTTAAGACATCGGCCTTAACTCAAATGTAATTTATTATGAATATCATCATCATCAGCCTTTCGAAGTCCACTGCTGGACATAGGCTTCTCTTAGTATTTGATTTTGTTTTTTCCTCATTGTGTTTGATTTTGTGTAAAACTTCTTTCCACCTAGCCTGAGAGCGTCCTACACGTTTGCCGAGACGCGGTCTCCATTCCAGAACTCGTTTACCTCAACGGTTATCCGATCATAAAAATCATTTTTATCGCTAATCCTTACTCTACCAATTCACTTCAAGATTCATCTTTCTAGTGAAAGTAACAAATTAACGACTACAAAGAAAAAGACCGACTTCTTGATCAATCAAATGATCTATCGATCAATAAATTGATTACCTCCGCCCATAGTAAATGTGATCGGTCTAGGCGCCATTTTAGTATTATTGACTCTCAAATTAATTAATTTTAATTTAATTAAGCAGTGACCTAGTCTCCTGGTACAACTGAATATCATTTGTGCTTCTTTCGTTGTTTTGATGTACACATGTTCGGGATTTGGGATCGGAGAAATGTAAATAATATCAGACAATATCACATATTTTTTAGATTCCAAACCAAGTAGCTTAGGCACTTGTGTTATGGGTATGAGAACAAAGAAGGTACTTCAAATGTAATATATCTACTATAAACATCCAGAATCGTAACAAATATCAAAGTTTATCACACAAGTGTTTGTCCCGGGCGGATCGAACCCACAACCCTTGGTTCAGAAGGCAGGGATCACTACCAAGTACCAATTGTGCCTCGGTTCTTCTCGGTTGAAATCTACTTTCCGAACACGGCGGTTGCATATACTTTTACATTACTTTTCATATTCACATTCACAGGCTCAGTGGCTCAATTGGTAGTGACCCCTGCCTTCTGAACCGAGAGTCGTGGGTTCGATTCCCACCCGGTACAAACATTCGTGTGATGAACACTTGTGTTTGTTCCGTGTCTGGGTGGTTATTATTAGTATTTAAGTATTTGTTTGTGGTACCTTCGTTGTTCTGATACCCATAACACAAGTGCTTAAGCTACTTACTTTGGGATCGGAGCAATGTATGTGATGTTGTCTGATATTTATTTATTATTTATTTACATTTTTACATTACTCGTTGCTTTGAACTTGACTATTTATAAGTACTTACTTACTTTAAGCCTATGTGAATAATGATATTTTAATTTCATTTTTATTTTAGCTTCCGAACCGGTCGACATAATGTGTGTAATGTTTTCTGATTATTTATTAATGACTAACTGTGCCAGCGGCGTCGCACGCTTGGATATCGGGTTTCAAAAATAACGGACTTCCATAAAATACTTATACCTATACCTAAGTTTTAAGTTAGACCTCTAGTAATACATTAGTGAAAATCGTATTCAATTTCATGCAGTAGGTAGTTTTTGAGAGATGCGCGTTCAAAAAATTTCTCCCGTTTTCTTAACATTTCCCTTCACTGCTCTGCTCCTATTAATAGTAGCGTGATGAAAAGTACCCTATAACCTGCCCAGGAGTATGAAAAATAATTGTACCAAGTTTCGTTAAAATCCGTTGAGTAGTTTTTGTTTCTATAACGAACATACAGACAGACAGACAGACAAAAATTTTACTGATTGCATTTTTGGCATCAGTATCGATCACTAATCATCCCCTGATAGTGATTTTGAAAATATATTTAATGTACAGAATTGACCTCTCTACAGATTTATTATAAGTATAGAAGATTGTTATAATAATATCAGTTGATACACAAATAACGTCGATTTGAACACGAACATTATTCAAAAGCATTAAATTGATAACCGTATCGACTTTCTCTAGCCAAGATCATGAGTTGAGAGTGAAGACATGTCTCCATTAATCTTGAAAATGACAATTTGTAACAAGTAATGACGTGAAAAGTAGAAAGGAAAATCGTTTTCTATATCATTTACAATTTCACAGTCTATATAATGTGGATAGTTTGTCTATGGATTACATCTGGCTGACAAGATGAATGTGTTATCGTTTTTAGAGTTCCGTACTCAAATAGGGACTTAAGGAAGCGACACATGATCTTTTCGCTTTAAGCCACCCTCTCCTGCCCGTGGTGCATCCTGCCGAATAACAAACGAGGCTTCAACCGACTGGTGGCGGTTTAAGCATTACGGTTCAAGGTGTAGCTAAATGCTCGATGACGGGCAGCAGCGCCATTGGAGCGGGAATCTACGCTCTGCCATCGCCAACCCGCCATCCCAGCGTGACGATTATGAGATATATCCTGCAGAGGTTTGCCTTAAGTGGCAAACGAATGGAGAGCAATAGGCAGATGAAGATGATGATGTACCCAAATTAGTACAACCGGAATACTATTAATAAGACTTCGCCGTGTTATTACATTTATTGTGGTATCATCGTCGATTCCGTTTTCCATAACACAATTGCTTAAGCTATTCACAGAAGATATCATGTGTACATGATATCCGGGATGTATCCCGGAGAGCACTCTATTGCTCTCCGGGTGTGAGTCCCACCACCGTGCCGTATAATCCTTTTTTTTATGCCGAGGAAAATTCTTTTAGGCATCCCCGTCACCCGGGGGGAGTGACGGGGTATGTGGGACTCACCCTGCCTCAAGGTGGAAAGGAGGCAGAGAATACCCACTAAAAACCCCAGCCCCTTCTGTCAAGCGCCTATGGGGATGGTGTCACGGGACCCGGAAAGACTAGGACTGCCGCGACACCACCAGCACTGCCCGCCTACGCGGGCCCAACTGGCCCCCCTCTAAGGGGAGCGACGGAAGCGGCCAGGAGGGCCGGCCCACTCCCATCCGACGGGGACGGGGACCCGTGCAAGGCGGGTGGAGGTGCCACCGCACCAACCACCCGCTGAGCCCCATGTGCCGTATAACCCTGGACAGGAAGTCT